>VWPU01008898.1:0-17447 GCA_013398955.1 Callaeas wilsoni
GCCAAAGAGGAAGGTGCCCACGATGGAAACGGCCTCTTACTGGGTTTTTGTGGTTTTGTTTTGTTGTTAATACCAAAATTGTTGTTGTTTTTGCCTCATTAGATATACTAGTAAAGAACTGCTATTCCTATTCTCATATCTTTGCCTGAGAGCCCCTTAATTTCAAAATTATAATAATTCGGAGGGAAGGGGGTTTACATTTCTCATTCCAAGGGAGGCTCCTGCCTTTCTTGGTAAACACCTGTCCAAACCGAGACAAACCTCATGACCCTTGTTATGTTGTAGGCTTAAGCTCTGGGACGGTTAGATGCTTCTCACCCATCTCTTAGAGGAACGTGTGACGTAAGTTTGGGTTTTTTCTATGACATACTATGTAGGAAAACAATGTTTAATTAAATTAAAACTTAGTTGTTTTTTCCTTTTTGTTTAAGTACTCCTCTGGTAGATGTTGTGATACTGCATTAGGACCATTGTGGAAGACATTGTACTGAAGGAGTGAGTGGCTTTGGGAAAGTCGTATCAGCTCTATTAGACCTTGCACTTAGGGTTTGAGAAGCCCAAATTTTAGGTAGGATATGTAGACGACATAAGGAACTTTCGCTGGAACATCCAGTGCTGGCCTGTGCTCCACTCCAGTGGGTGTTACGAAAGACATCTGTCAGGAAAAGGCTTTGTTTGTTGCAAACAGTAACAGACCCCATTGTGTAGGAGGGAGGAGGAATGGCTCTGTGGATGTGATCTACACAGTGTGCCATGGGAAAAAGCAGTGAGGGTCTGTCCAATGCTGCACAAAAGTGGGTATTCGAAGGGTTGTAAGATTTGCTCACTACCTATATTCCTCCTTTTATTCTACCTAATCAAAACAACTATTTTATTATAGCATCAGTAGCTGAGCATTTTTCAGTAATACCCAAAAGGAATCCTGCACCACTGATCACCATCACCCTGGTGCAGAACAGATGCATGCAGATATCATGTCCCACTTTATTGATACTCTCGTCCATCTCAGTTATTCTCATCTTAAAATATTGCAGAAATGATGTCATGTTTTGAAGATGATGTCTAAGACTTATCATTAGGGAGAAGTGCTATCTGCTTGTAAGTGAATTTTACAGGAAAAAAGTCTTCAGGGTTGAAAGTGTAAACCACTCTACATCCCCAGAGGAAGTTAATCCTGCCCTCCTTTCTGCATCCAGGGTCACGACAGCCCCATCTGCAGAAATAGACTGCTATCCTGGGACATTCTCCTCCTGCACTTTCCATTCCCACCATTGTGCTTCCCAAAGGACTGCTTCCCATGAGCGAGTAGTCACCTCGCTGCCCTGTCCTGGGCAGCCTCTTCCCCAAATATCACTGACTTCCTTGGGAGTGGTCCATTACTAGTGGCACACCAGTAAGGTTCTGTGCCTTCAGACCTGTCAAAGACAAATCATCTTTTCTGAGAGGATTTTCGAGTAGTCCTTCAGAGTAAGTCTAGAAATTAGATTTGTGAATGGCTTTTCATACTGAAGCAGGTTTTATCTTGCTTACAGTCTGTAACTAGGCAGCCGGGTGCTTGACATCCACACTCTTACCCTGGAATAGACAAAAATGCTACCGTAACACCATGGCATAATTTTCAGCATTTTTTCTCTTAGTGCTAGATACAATTTTCCATCCAAAAGGTTTTTCACATCATATCTATTGGTTTTAAAACCATGTATTAAAATATATTAAAATATTCCTTACTAGTAATAAAGTACAATAATAATTGAACATATTCATTGCTCAACACAGTAGTAGTATCTGGTATTATGAATAAAGCAAAGAGATTCTCACTGTTTCCCAACATGTAATACATTCTACGTTTTAGGGGACTTTCATGACATGTATTAGGTATGCCAGTGGCTGTTGTGTTTGTAAGTGTATTTGAGGGGGAAATAAACTGCACATTGTAACATACTTAAATAGCATCCTTAATATAAACTAAAAATAAATACCTCTCTGCAGAGACTGACTTCTCTAAATAAGATCGTCTCTAAATAAGATCTGCCCAATGAAGATCTTCCATAGATTAAAAAAATGTTCTATTAAGGTTGTTGCCTCTGGGAATATCTCACAAGTAATGAGTTGTGACAATTAAAATGATTCTAGAAAATAATTCTAGACAAAGGACTGGCTCCAACATGGAACATAAACTCTCCAAGATTCAGTTATATAGCACCTGGCCTCCTTCTTCCTAGAAAAGTCACAGCTGTGGCTGAAGTACCTTATACTTTCCTTGCTCTGCTCAGCCGGCACAGATTTGTGACAATGAGAAGCCAAGACCTCGAGCGGAAAGTCATCTCAGCTACCTCATAAGCAATGTCCATGAGGATGTCTATAAGACTTAGAAGGCATCTCACTCAGAGCAGTACAGCAGTATGTCATGAGCCCCTGAGCTCTTGGGACTCCACATCAGCCTGTCTTCACAAAAGAGATGCCAGGCACTGTGTTTCACTCCACATTGACACTCTTCCGGTGCTTTTTCACGTCATCTGTTGCTTAGCCATTGAGAATTGGATAAACTCTCTTGGGAACCTGGATCTCCACATCGCTAGTGGAAATGAGAAGGTGCCAGGCTTGGCTCAGTGGGATGCACACTGATGGTCTCATTGAGGCACCTAAGATCAGGTCATCAGTGAAGTTTCTTTGAGGATCTAGACCCATATATGAACAGCAAAAAATGAAAAATTAACGCAGGGCACTTCACTAGCCTAGAGAAAACCAAGCACAGTGACCCAATAAGCAGTTGATGCAAGACATTGTCATTGCAGAGCTTGCAGCTAAATTGTAACTTCTTACTGCTACACTTTTAAAACTATTTCCTTCTGCTTCTTCATTGCACAAAGCCTCTAAGTGTATCACTAAAGGTGGGTGAGCTACTTACATATTACCACATCAGTGCTTGTCACAGTGAAAATGTCCATATTATTAAAGGTTTCACAACTCTAACTGTGGGGGAACACGTTCAACATTTTGCAGTATGGCAGACTTCTGTCTTTCAAACTACTTAAACAATTTTTCTTTGAGCTTTTTACATTAAAGTGAACAAAAGAAGCATTGCTGTTTCCCTACCATTTAGCAAACGGCAGCACTTCATTGCACAGTCCTGAAGACACGCTATTTAGGGCACAATCCTTCCTTTCAGAATAGAGATATAATGCCAAAAAAAATCTCTCCAGAAATGCTTAAAATGATTCTTTGAAGGAAGCACTTACTCAAGCCCATTTGTCTTGAGAAATTACTTTTTAATTCTCTATCTCAAGTACAGCTGTAATTCACATATTTTCAATTCATTTAATGGAACTAGTTGATCAAATTTATACATTTAGAGTAAATTTAAATATCTTATTATTCTCTCTTCAGCTGAAGTAAATGTTCCAGTCAAGGTGACAACTCTGCAAAGGTGAATTGACATAAATTAAAGTGATTACCTATTTTTCTTTGTTTCTAAAGATTAGTTTAACAGATTTTATCATATGGGTATATTCCAGCACTGAAGTAGTGAAAGCGGTTTCCCTGTTCTCAAATCTGGGCCATTTAAATTAACAAACCAAAGCCTTTGAAAATTTCAGTTGACAAACTTGCATCCATTTTGTAAAAATTAATTTCATTTGTGTCTCAGTATGAGTTCACAAAACTAAAATGTAAATTCTTTCCCAGAAATCTTGGTGTTTCTGCTTTCTTTGTCAAGCAGATCAGTAACAGCTTTTCTTTAGAGGTGCTATCTCTCTTGGAACCATGATGTTTTGATGGCAAAAGTGCAAAAGTAGCCTTTCAAAAGATGAAAACCAAAACAATTTTGCCTCAATTTAGTAATATCGCCTCCAAAATGAGTAAGCAAAGTTCTCAGCTACTGCAGTGTAAGATAAGAGTCTACTCCAACCTCCCATATAGTGAAACCACTTTTCATAATATGGGAAAAAACATTTTTAAAAACCTCTCTGAGATTAACTAGCTGCAATCCTCCAAGCACTACTTCTTCTTCCCCAGTGGACAAATGAACAACAAAAGTTGCATCATGCCTGTGTTTACTGGATACATCTTCTTTCAGAACAGTTTTTATGGCACAGAGTATAGCAATTACAGAAATACCGAGGGCTCTGTGTATCCTTAAAAAAGAATATGAAGACATTCAAGTGGAATGGAAAGCACACAGTGAAGATATGTTGCTTCTTGTAAACAACAGCGTGCAAGTCAATGTTAGTCTTCTTCCCACATCTTCAGTGCTCCAAGGATCAAAGTTATCTCCAACAGGATTAGTCCAAGCCCCTGGGCAGAACACTGACAAAGGGACTAGAGACTTCTAGGATGCTTCACACTCACTTACCATTAGCTAGACAGCTAAGACTGCACTATTGTAGAGTGATAATGGTAGCCTCCATGGCATGGGTGCAGATCTCCTCATGCCCACTTTCCAAGGTAGAAGCTGCACTGTAGTCCTGGATGCCTCTCTCAGAGCTTCCCTGAGCAGTATCATGAGCAAGGTCTGCCAAAGCTTTCTGTGATCTCAGAGGATCGTGAGGAAAGTGGCAAAACTCCTCAGGCCACCACTCTCAGAAAGAAGGCTTGGTTGAATTCTTATTCTTCATATTTTCAGAAAGACAAACTTCTCCTGTTGACTCAGAAAATTGGTTGCCAGCCATCTGAAGACAAACACAGGCCAAGGAGATGTGCGGTCAGTAACTCTGGGCAACAAGACACCAAGGCCACCTGCCCTGAGGAAGAGCAGCTCTGTAGCAACCCAGCAAGATCTTGCAAGGTTGTTGGGAACTCTTCCTTTGGGCAGTGAAATTAGAAACAGGGAAAACATTCCCGATACAAGTGTCTGCCCTTAACCAGCTGGGAGCAGTTGCTGTGCTGTATGGACCCTCATGCCACCCTGTTATGATCAGGATGGACTCATACCAGAAGAGAAGCAAGTTTCTGTGAGAGATGCCTTCACCCCAGATACTTTAACAAAACAAAGTTTATTAGTAATACCTTAGCTGACATCCACTTCTTTTTCTGACATGGATTTTACCAGAGCAATTGCAGTTTTATCTCCACCACATCCCCAATCTCCCCTCTAGAGGTTGGTTCTGGCAGGACTTCTGTTCCAGCTGGTGCTTTGACACTCTTTCTTCGTATTCTGTCATGGCAATCTTTTCTCCTTCAGCCAGAAACAAGCAGATAACATTTTCTCACCTAATGCTGAAATTTCTTGAAAGCAGCTCTAAATTGCCCAGCTAATGAAGGAGCCAGGGAGCCCAGAAAAAGACCTTTAGGGAAGAGGTTTTAGTTGTGATGGTTGCTGTGTTTGCTGCACATGCTGAGTCCACAAGCAGTCCATTTTCTTGTTTTGGTTCCTAAAACCTTCCTAGGGCCAGCTTTCCTTACCTCCAGTTCTTTTCTGAAGTGCAGCCACTGTTCCTGTCACTGCAGGCCTGCATCTCTGAAAGAAGTAAACCAAATTAGATCTGAAGACAATTTCTTCCCACAAAGACACTAGTTCATGTATTGGTGAGTCATTTTAGGGCCCATCCAGGGATTTTTACTGATGAGGATCTGCTCTCAATCTTGAGAGGGAGACTCATTCAGAATTAGTTCTTCTTATGCTCACAGTATTTACAAGGATGGGTGTGGAAATATTTGCTGTATTTTGCTTTAAATAGCATATCATGGGATCACCTGATGATAGTCCCTAGAAAATGTGCACCAGTGTTAGTGTTAGGGACTGGGGTGGTACAATGAAAACTGAAGGAAACTTGCAAGTCCATGCTGCAAACCTGCTCTCAGATTTAAAACAAATTTATCATGAAGCTCATGGGTTCTTCTGTTCAAACAGTACTTCTTGTTTCCTCACCATCTCCCTCTATTTTTCCAGTGGACAGAACTTCCTTCTTATTTCATAAAGCTACAGAAATGAAGGAATTTTCTGTATAAGCCCATGGGCCTGTCTCTGTCAGCAGCAGGGGATCCCAAGTTATGGTCTAATGCTGGTAGAACAGAAGGTGTCTTAGAAAAGGGTAAGAGATGGCTGTGGTAGGGGGATTTGCCTGGCAGACACACACAGGCAGCTGCCAATGCTCACCAAATCCAGGAGGGGCAGTTGTCCCAGGACAACGTTCACTGCCAGGATCCTGCTAATGCTGGGGCCTGTGTTTCAGCTCAGGACATGAGGCCAGAGCCACGGGGGCAAGGTATGGATGTGTGGACTTACTTTAGGTGTCTGCAAGGACAGTTCTGAGCCCCCAAGCGTGGGCCAGAGGGATACATGATCACAGGACAGTGATCTTGCTTTATTGAGGTTCAGAGGAGGATGGGGTTTGTGGCCCAGCTTGGGACACGGCGTTGGAAAATGAGGCCAAGATTGTTAGCTCTTTTTTCACTTGATGGCTGTACTTTTTCTTCCAAATCCTTGACCTTTTATTTTGCCTTTGTGCTATGTTTCAGTAAGAGCAAAGAACAGTAATACATGGCTCAGTCTAAGGACGTATTTCATTCTTTTTTATTTATTTTCCTAGTTGATCATCTATTTAATCAGATGAATCATATGCAGCTTTCCATAAACCATAGTAATTTTGTCTGCTCTGGAGTAATACAATGATCCAACAGTTCCTTCTAATGCATCACAACAGGAAGCTGCCTAAAATCATAGTTGACTATTAAACATAGAGGACAGACCTAAAGAACTGCATAAAGTTGCAAAACAAGATAATTCACAAGATTCTGTACATTGGGGAATTATATGTTTTTTGAAATATGGTAGCTAACATTACATTCTTATTCTCTAAGAAAGGGTATATATACCATCCATCTACTGGAAGAGTTTTATTGCACTTGCCAATGTCATAGGTTTGGACGAAAAATCAGCACTTTGGCTGGAAATCTTGCTAAGAAACTAACCTTTTTTTTCTTCTTTTTCTCAATGCACACCATTGGCAAGCAACAGAAGTTCTTCTTAAATGGACTGGATTTTCTAAATTATTCTTTTTGGAACTGATGCCTTGTAGAGGCTGACCTGGAACAGAGGCTAGACAGAGTGAAAGGATAAAGGATAGGGATTTATTCAAAGGCCTTCACAGGGCACACCTTGGGCAGTGCAGGAGTCTCGCAGAGACTACACCCAGGATGGACGACAGTCACATGTTTTTCGGACAGATATAAATTTTGTCCATTTGCATATCAGAGGTTAATTGTCCAATTACAGCTTCAGGCCGTGGAGTCCCATTCTCTTCGTTTGCTCCCCCCCAACTCACTTTTGTTTACATTTCTCAGGGCCTGAGACAGTGAGGTGTCCTTGCTTCTCAGGCCTAGAGAGGAATTGTTGTGTCTGACAAAAATGAGAAAAGCAGTTGCTAACACTATATGGAGTTCAGAGTTATACACTAAAGAATTGCAGGATTACAAATATATGAAAATATAAAAGCTAAAATCCAAAGGCATCAGAACAACTGCATTTTTGTACTCAATTATTCCTGGATTCAGCATATGTTAACAGAGAGCATTTTTATTACACTGAAACCAATTTATAATTTCGAGCTCTGAAAATCACCAATTCCAGCAGGCATCCTAACACATTCATTAAATCTGGAGATCAGCTTAGTGAACACCTTTACTGTACCTTTCAAAACTATTTCTATTACCTCCATAATCACACTTCAATGCGCATGTGAAAATTGTAAACAAAGTGGTGCTGGTCTGTTTGAAATGACTGACCAGACTAGAGGATGCAATGGGATTCAGCACGAGTGTGTCTGGCACATTCTTTGTAGTTAAACCAGTTGCCAGGCAGTGTGTGCATGACTTGCATGCTCATAAGGACACAGATTGATTAAATTTTTCTTTTCAAATAAATAACCTGAAGAATTGTTGTATTCCTCCTTGTGGTTTTTTTTGTGAACTGGGTCTGATTTCAGGTGGTTCGCCAAGTTCTAACTAGCAGGCTTTTTGCATAGTACTCACTGCTTAGAATTTAATGTATTTTAAGTAAAGCATCTCACTGATATATCCTAGTTGTGTGTTTTTACTCTCCAAATGGATGTCTTTTTTAGAGGCAAACCTACAGTGGGACCTGGGTCTAATTATGGTTCTAGAGGGCAGGGAGGTATACATGTAAATATTTGTGCAACACCCGGGAGTTTCAACTACTTGCATGAATAAAGCACTAAGTCATTAAAGCACTCGCAAAATAGAATAATATGTTACCAATACTAGCTACACGACTTTACCATAAATATTCATAAAGCTATTAGTGCCTTATTTTTTATACTGTTCCATTACTGCCAAATGAAACTATACCACAAACATGCACCTTAGTAATCACACAAATATATCCTGGAGATATTTGAGAAGTATTAAGCTACTGGTAAGACCAACGTGTAAAATGTACTTCTAGGATTGAAATTACTTGAGTTCAGTCCTAAAAATACACCAACTACACCAAAGAATTCAAAGATAAAAGTTAATGATTTTCATCTTGTGGCTGAACACAAATAACTGCCTCTACCTTCAGCAGCATGAGACTGTTGGTTTGCACCAAGGATAAATAATTTATATGGGATGTCCTATTATGTCTTATCTTATGAGATGCTGTTAATACTTTGAGTGACAGAGTAAGGATATTTTTCTTCATTTCCATAGAATTCAAATCTTCCTGTTCACCCTTCTTTGAGCTGTGCATGGTCTTGGACTTCAGGAGTATCAGCAGCTGGTGAGGAAGGAGCAGTGCTGGTGTGCTGTCAACATAGACATTTAAACACTGTCTTAATTATTCAGTACTTAGCTGGTCTCCCGGGAGGTTGCTATCCACTTTTGTGTTGTGATCGACTGCCTGCTGAAGAATGTAATGCCCCAGGGGACTGACTGGGTAGCTGTGTGCTTCCCACACCGTCAGGCAGTGCACAAGACCACACTCCAGGCTGCTGAAACACATTCCTCCCTATCGAGGGAATGAGAAGCAGCCCCACTTAGTGGTGCAGAAAGACTTGAGACAGGCTGGGATTTTAGTATGGAAGGAGGAGAAGGAATTGCTCTGGGGCAATCCATTCACAGCGGTGGGCAGGGCTCTGCCCCTTGGAAACCCAAAATCTACTATTCTCTGTGTGATGGCATTTTAAACATAATGGGAAGAGAGGCAATAGGCATCCCATACACCTATACCTACTCATAAACTGATGATATGGCTAACAGATAGAAATAGAGTGCTACTTGAAAAAATCACAGCAAGTAAATGATTCAGACCTATAAGAACATGAATAAATTGCATCTGATTAAAAGCCATGTTAATGAGTGCATTACTCTTTTTTTCTACATGGTTGGTTGTTCAGTGAGCATAAATACATCAGGTGTTTATCTCATTTTTTTATTCTAGAGGTACATGTACATCGGGTGCACATAGCCAAGGGGACATCAGCAGAAAAGAAACTGGAAAAATTGTAAATCTATGACAAACTAGAAAATACTACTGCTACGGCTTAAATCCTACAAATAATTTTTGCAGATATTGATTTATCCTGCAGAAGAATATTGTTAGCAGACAAGAATTAATTTTACTGTACTTGCATTGCCAAAAATTACAGAAGAGGGGGTATCTGATCCCAGAAAATAATTTTATGTAGCCAGTGATTTAAACCACATTGGCTTCATTAGCAGAGAGGAAACAAAATAAGAGTCAAATTAATTTTTTCTGGAGCAAACAAATTTCATTTTCCTGCTCCCAAGAAACAGTACTGTAGGACAGAGCTTTCAATGCAATGAGTTTACAGAAGGTAAAAAGTGCCAGATTGTAATTAAAAAGTGAATAAGGAAAATTAAGTGATGTACTGAAAATGATGGCAAAAGTGAAGAGAGGCTTTAATTGAGGGACGAGTAGGAGAAAAGCAATTAAGACGCCATTTGGAAGTAAACAGGAGAGATGGCAGAGCATAAATCATCCTCCAAGGAAACTTCTCTCTAGCTCATTAAGTACTTCAAAATTATTTATTATGAGCAGTTCCCTGCTCACCTTCCCAAACTTTGCGCTATGTGCCACAGTACTTGGCGTAGGAGGGGCACTCCAAGCCCTGACAGGTTGGCCAGGTCTCCTCTGGCCACAGAGGATGGTGACAGGCTGGCACCCTAATCCAGTACTGGGCTTTTCTAGTCGACAGTACATTCTCAGCCACTCTCATCTTCAGCCCTAAACTCACAGAGACTCTTGCTTTGCTTTCTGATAGGTGGCTTGCAAAACCTTACATGCAATGCATTTATTGTTTAAGATGAAAAGCAAAATGGAGTAACTCTGGAGGAGATCCTGGCCTCCTTGGGAGTGTTGTGCTCAGGTTTCTGAGCCATTATGCCAGTGAGACACCTCTCAAACCTCTGCTCTCCTGTCACAGCCTGCCCCAAGCACGTAACTTTGCATGATGGACAGAGGAAATGCAACATGAAGCTCAAGCTGAGTATCAGGGCATTCAAAAGGGTGTTTTTGAGCATGGGCCTCCCATTCCAAGACTCACTCCACAGCTATAGCACAACCCCAAAGCTTTGCTCCCACTTTTTTTCTCTGCCTCATGCTCAGCCTGGACAATGCAAGAAAGAGACCACAATGCACTGAGCAGTGATGTGAGGTGGGACCTAAGAACACAAGACTGCATGGGTGTGCCTGATGCCTGTTTAACAGATGCAAGTCTCTCAGCACACAGAAGAGTTAGAATTAATCATCACAACCAGGATCCTTCCTCTTGTGATATCAAAGGACGTGACTCTTATTGTGCAACTTGTTTGCTTTCAGATTAGAATTATTCTTCAATAATTCTTTCTGTTTGTGTCTAGTGCTGCTTGCTGCCTATGGGCAGAGCCATTAAGCAGGTGTGGCCAGAAATACCTGTTGTGTGAGATTCCTCTGCACATTTCATAATTTCATTGACACTTGTAGCTGCTGGTATTTGGCTTGGAAGAGTCTTCAGACAATCCTTTGAGGAAAAAAGCTCCTTTCTCCTCACTTTTACTCCACTCTTAGAATATGGCCCACTACCCTTCAAGATTCCTGCCAAGTATATATCAAAAAAGCTAAAAAACCTCAAAAGAGAGCTAGGGACAGATTCTGAGGCCAAGTAGCACCTCAGAGAGAGATAAAAGTTGCCTCAGCAGATGGTTAGAGATCCTTTGAATGTAAATGTTAATTTATGGAGCAAAGTCACATAATTCTGAACATTCACTTGAGGTTTACGAGAGTAAAGTGTTTTCCTATGTCTGTAACTAAGGCACGGGTAGGGATGCACTACCCACACGGGTGGGTGCTGGAGCACTCCCACCACACTGAGTCATAGGTCCAATCCCACTGAGCCATTCCAGACAAGTGAGTAGAGAACAGCCCTGAGCTGAGAACCCATTTGTTATTTGCATTAGAAGCTTCACTGTTATTTTTCTTCTTTGTCTCAGTCCTTCTGTTTCCCCAGTTAAATACTAGTCACTTGGAACAATAGCTGTCCTAGTGTAAGATTAACTAATGCCCCAAAACTCCCTTTTTTAGAAAAGGAAATTCTTTTCTACACCCAAGGAGCAGGGTGGGTGGGCGAATGGATTCTGCTGCATGCTCAGTTTGAAAGCAAAGGTATATAAAAGGATGAACACTTGTAGCTTCTGTACCATTAGCTCATTTTTGCATACTAATACATCAGCACCATAAAGTGCCTAGTAGCTTAAATATCATTATGCTAATGCAGGATTTGACAACTTATATCACATAACACTTGGGCAGATTTTGGGAGTGGGAATGGCTAAGAGATGAGCATGGAAGGAAGGAGAACGGATCAACTGCGCTGCAAATCTTTGTCTCCCTGCAAGGCAAGGGACATCATGGGTCCATCTGCTGCATTTTGCTCCTTTAACAGCATCTCCAACAACTGCTGAGCTGCTGCCAACAATGAAGATTTCTCATACCATATTTTTTTCTGCTATGTTTCTTTTGGCTCCATGGCTTGTTCTAAAGTATCTTGAAACTACATAAAGTTTTTTGGGAGTTATATCTATCTTTCGAAGTGTGAAAAGGTAGGGGAAAGGAATACTTTACCAAAAAGTTACAGGTTTTTCGGGGTCTGAAAATATTTTGGAATGATATGAAATACCAGTTTTCTGTATCAGAAATAGTGTGGCCAGCAAGACTAGGGAAGTGATTCTTCCCCTTCACTTGACACTGGTGAGGCCACACCTCAGGTACTGTGTTCAGTTCTGGGCACATCAAATCAAGAAGGACATGGAGGTCATCAGTGCAAGGAGGACATGGAGCAAGTCCAGAGAAAGGCAACAAAGCTGGTGAAGGGTCTGGAGCACAAGCCCCGTGAGGAGTGACTGAGGGAGCTGGGGTTGTTTAGTCTGGAGAAAAGAAGGCTCGGGGGAAACCTTACCACTGTCTACAACTGCCTGAAAGGAGGGTGTAGCCGGGTAAGGGTCTCTGTCTTCTCCCAGGCAACCAGTGACAAGATGAGAGGATATAGCCTTAAGATGCACCAGGGGAGGTTTAGGTTGGATATCAGGAAAAATTTATTCACAGGAAGGATAATTTGGTATTGGAATGGGCTGCCCAAGGAGGTGGTGGAGTCACCATCCCTGAAGGTGTTAAGGAAAGCCTGGAAGCGGCACTCAGTGCCATGGTCTGGTTGACAAGGTGGTGTTCAGTCATAGGTTGGGCTTGGTGATCTCAGAGGTCTTTTCCAACCTAACTGATTCTATGATTTTGTGACATTTTTGGACATCATGACCAAGTTTTTGGATGTAATTTAGAGGCTGTGAATTTGAAATAGAGTTCTATTACTCACTTTATTAGTCTGAAACTTTTAAGAAGACCTCTGCTTTTAATCACATTGATCTACATGTAAGACAATTGTGAATCACTTTTAGAAGACCAAAAATACCCATATGCAAATATATGGTAGATAAGAAATCTCACTTTGCCTTCACTCGAATTATGATTGTCCCCAGATCTGCATCCCACATCACACAGTCATCCTCATGCAGCTGGGAAATGGACCCTTCAGTTTTTGAAAAGGGAGCTAAAAAGTGTTTGGGCAGAGGGCATGAATCATCCTCCAGAGGTGCTGAGTTATCCCAGTACAGAGGGGTTCTGGGAACTAGTTTAGACTAAATATCTAACTGTTAAATAAAGATGCATGGGATGGCCTTTTTGCATCAAATATTAATTACCATACAAATAATTTGTTACTTTCTTATACCAACACAATCCAGTCTGTTGCATTGCTAAATATGCCTGGATTCATAACGAAAATGCCAATGATTTCTGGTAAAAGTCCTGCTACCATAGTAGGCCACAGACATGATTTTGCTTCAGTTTTACTTTTCAGAGAGTCTTTATGCTGCACCTGAAAAACCTTTATTCAATACAAGCTGAATTACAAGGCTAAATACTATGAGAAAGGAAGTTATTGCAGATAGTAACATTAATTCATATCCCAGATTTTAAGATCCTACTTAGCCTGAAAGGGCACAGTGTAAGTTAACCTTAGTATAATGATTTACCACTGTGAACTTACATAAGTTGACTAAATCACCTATAGAGCTGTAAATATTAATGAACTGTTGGGAATAGACAGCAGTTGTGAGTTGTGTTACTTGGCTTGCAGCTATGAATATTTATGAAGTCTGATGAGCAGTGGTTTTGGCTGTGAATGGTGTCATAGGTGTGAAACTGTAAATATTAATGATGTGGAAAAGACAGTCCATTTGGTTGTGACTTGTGCTCTTTTCTAAATAAAAATATATCTTTCACTCCTCAGTGTTTTGATGGGCTTTTAAGCAACAGCCTCAGCCTCCGCTGCTGCTACAGTAAAACCGTGTTTTGACAAATATGTCCATCCAAAATGTGAGATGCGGTTCCATTTCTGAGTTTTGAACACAGCCCTGTTTGCCAAAGGCAGTCTCAGTCCCACCATCAGGGCAGCATTTCAGGGCTTTGAGAGGAGGATGTAGCTGCTGAACCTTTGGCAGCCCCAGATGTACATCTTGTACTTTATGCTATAAGTTGTGCGGATGGCAGCACTTATGTTTAACTTTTCTTGCTACTTCTCATGTAAAGCTTCAATTTCAGCTGTTTTAACATTTCCCAGAGTTTTCTGGTGTGCCTGGCCGCACCTCAGGTTTTCTGTTTATCTATCAGTGCTGCAGGGAAGGGGAGAGCATGGGCCCCCCTGCACACCAAAGGGAGGGCAGCATCCTTTTTGCTCTCATTCCTCTCTAAAGCCTGAGATGTGCCCTGATGGTGTTCCAGCAGATCTGCTCTGGCACTTCTATGCAATTTCTGGTGTAAATCAGGCCAAGCTCCTACTGCACAACTTGTGGAAGGGTGAGTGCAGTGCTGGAGTAGGTGCAGCCTGGAAATCCACCTAACTCACCAGTATCCTCTCTGATTATGTAGTGTGTGTTAACATTTATGAGATATTTAAGCTTTTCCCGTTGCTGTTCTGTTAGACATACATGTGACGATTTCCAGAAAAAAAATCACCAGGATGAGGAAGCTGGAGATATGAAAAATACTCAAAAAAAGGGCTATTACTATGAGCAGTTAGTTAGGACGGGGTAATACTACAAGGCAACTCAGTTTCCTGTAGCTGAGTTTCTACAGACAGGCACAAGGGCTTCTGGAAGAGGGCAGCAAATGCTCACTTCCATACTTGTTACATTTGTTGGCTGTTTTTAAGCAGAAAAAATAACACAAGTCCATCAGGTGAAAAAATTTTGGGAAAGAGGTCTGAATTAGGAGAGGAGGTATTGTAGGGCATTAAAAGGAGTATGGGAGTTGCAGATGCTCATCTTTTTCAGAAATGAGAAACCAATTCTTTGAGATTTCATTTTCCTTTTTAGACTTCCATTTGGGATGTTAGGTAAACACACTAGATCTCCGGTAATGAATATTAGATGAAACTATATTTTCTAATAATTGTCCATGGCTTCTTGAGATAGTTTATGTCTTTACTTCAGTTCCAATAAAGCCCATATTTTCTGTAACAATCATAAAACTGCACTAAGCATGTCTTTTCTGTGCCTTTCTTTCTCTTTATAGTTTATGGCAATTTTTTTCACAGTGTTTCTATTTAAAAAGAAATGGCTTTGTAAAATGACTGTAATCCAAATGGAGTTTGTAACTATAGTCCAAATAATATAATGCTTTGACAGAAGAAAATGAGCATGAAAAAAATGCAAGAAAAAGCTTTTACTGAATTTTCCTCCTTCTTTCTTCCAGAGACACAAAGCACAATGGTAATAGATCCAGCAGTTTTCTGGAACCCGTTAAGAAAATAAGTGGTTTTGAAGGTTTGTCTTTAAAGACAAGTAGGAAATTATGAGTTTCTTGTATCAAGACTCTGCTGAAACCAGGCTGTAACAGTATCTTGATGTTGCTTGAGAAGTGAGAATTTAGCCAGACTAAACTTTCTCAAAAAGATGTTAAATCATAGGAGGAAAGTTTCTTAGGTTGCCTGATATTGTGTTAACTGGGTGTTCTAATCCAGATAAAGCTTGTTGGTTTGTAAAGCATGGAATGCATCCTGACTAACACCCAAATGTTGATTAGTGTTATGGATATCCCTATGCTCGCTACAGATATTATTGTCTAGGACTTAGCTTCAGCCTATAGGATACAGATTAAATAATTGCATGACATCGATATGTTTAGAATACTTTTAATGCAGATGTAATTGTCTACCATGTATTAACAATTTGTATTAGTGCCTTGTAGTTTATCACATTAATCAGCAATATTGCCATCACTCATGTGAGTGTGTAGGTGTGTGTTTGCATCTCTTTGTATGGGAGGGAAAAACTGACAATCAAGGCATTGCTCTTCGATATAGCCTCACGATTAGTCTAATATCTAAAAATGAAAAAAGATACAGTCATCTATCTTTACATAAAGTTACTATAAAGGATCTCATTCCTAAAACACCATGTAATTTTCATTTGCTTTTCCATGCAGGTTCAGTTGCTATTCAACCTTACACCTTATGATGCTTTTCCTTTCCAGATATTGGTAGTCTTGTTCATCTTGTCCTTTTGCTCATCTGGGATTATCTCCACACCAGTAAATTCATTTCAAAAGTGAGATCTCACAAACACAGCTGCTTCCTCGATCCTCAACTGCCCAGCAATCGCTTTCAGGAAAAGACGTCACACAAAGCGGGCTCTATTCCTCATATTTAGAGCTACATTACACTGGATAAAACCATGGCCAACAAGTATTAGCATTCTTTGTACAGCTTCATTGTAAAGAGCTGAAAAAATTGCTTCTAGATTTTATTTAACTGTTATTTTTACTGCCTAATATGGTTATGAGTAACACAGCTTTCTACACATTATGACCATTAATCATTATTTGCACACAGCTCATTTCTGTGGAGGCACAATTTTCTGCATAAGAGAAAGAGAGGACAAAAGTAGTTGTATTTTTTAATGCCTGCTTGCCAAAGGAAAACATTTTTCTCTATCTGACTAGCCCACCTAGCTAGTATGCTTAAGAGTTTCCTACTGCTTAACATAGTTAGACTAATTTAACTAGGTTTGAAACCTCACCTAAGGGATGTTCTCACCATTTTATCTGCATGACGGAAACTTTTTTAGTATGGAGACTATGAATGGCAAATTACTCATATTTTTATTCCTATGGAAGTATAAGTCTTCCAGAGTTATAAGTATGCAGGTACTTACACAGATATGCTTACATGCATAAATGCAATCAAATGAAAAATAATCTACTGTTCAGTCTACTGTTTCCAACTGCTCTCATAAGCACTATTCAAGCAATTATAATCATTGGCACAGTCTGATTCCACAAATAAAGACTACTATACTATTTATTCTTTTCTAGCTATCAGGACAGCTACTATCCCTCACAGTGTGTATGCAGGGATTGCTTAAACAATCAAGTTGGAGCTTTCAGATATAGTATGACATTTTATTTTAAAAACATAAATGAAAACTACACTGTTTGCTTCAGATGGTTTGGTATCTTCTTGCTTCTTGAGGCATGGAGAGCAGCTGCATTGCCAGGCACAACTGGGCTATCCCTGCTGTGGTACCTTATGAGAAAAGCCCTGGAATCTATCCTATAATCTGAAAATGTCACCCAGATGCATCAATGGGGATGGCTCCCACAGTTATTGCTCTGTGTTCAGAACACAAAATCCAAACACAGAATCTGAAGAGAACCCACACTGGGTTAGACCAAAGATGCACCACCTCAGAATCCTTTCTTTGATGCTTACCCAGCAGGGAAGGAGGACAGCCTGATCAGGAAGATAATTTTCTCAGAGTCAGGCTTATCCCTTGCATCCCTAGAGAGCTGATCTTTAATTTTCCCAAATGCAGGAAATTTTTGTTTGGCTGGGCCATCTTCACTCTCTTCCTGGGGAAGGGGAAGGGGAAGGGGAAGGGGAAGGGGAAGGGGAAGGGGA
>VWPU01008898.1:17468-67468 GCA_013398955.1 Callaeas wilsoni
GAGGAGAGGAGAGGAGAGGAGAGGAGAGGAGAGGAGAGGAAAGGAGAGGTTACTATGGAACCTCAGCTCCTGGTGCATCCTCCAAGTCACGCATCAGTTCCCTCCTTGCATCTGAGACCAACGGGAACAAGCAGCACATGGTGAAAACTGTGCAACTGCTTAAATTAGCTGTATTTTCAGCCTCCCATCATTCCCTTTCCTCCTGGTGGCAAGTCTGACAAGAGATACAAGTCTTATAGGCTCCCTTACAGGGGCTTGAACCACAGGTATCATTTAGTGGAAGTGGCATATCCTGATCATCTCTCCAAAAGAGCACAGTGGACAATGTATCACTTAGAAAGACAGCGGAAGAGTCTGAGCAGTTAGAAGAAGCTGATGGCACAAAAATGGATGTCCTGCATCCGGCTTGTGAGTGAGGTCTCTGGGGTGACACCCTCAGATGTCTTACACAAAATCATGAGTGTCAATAAATCAGTCTAAAGCAGGTTGTCTTTGGGAAGCAGTAAAATTATCAAGAAATATATACTACTGTAATTGATGTAGAACTAATCTAAATAACATAAATGGAAAGCATTCTGTGTAATATAAATCCCAATTCCCAAAACACAGGAGTAGATAGCAAAGAGACAAAATTGAGACAATAACACATCTGAACATTTCCTGTCCCTCTAAACTTAAATCCCAAGGACATCCTGAAGCTCTCAATGCATTTTTTGGATCCCTTTTGATTATGAAGTGTGGCTGGTTGTTAATGAACCCAAGAAATGTTTTTAGAGCATCCCAGGAAGAGATGCCTGCTAGCTGCCCCTGTGATATATAACTCCTTGTGAACCTTCCTCCTGCTGGCTGCCCTGTAATGCCTCCTGCTTGTTGTGCTGGCAACAGTAGCAAAAAACTAGTCCATATCCACCTCTCTACGGAAAACTGTTATCATCTCCCCTTTGCTTAGCTCTTACAGCCTGAAAATTCGCCAGATCCTCTGCCTGCCAGCCACCTAGAGTCTCTCAAAATGTCGTTATGAACTCAATGGCTTCAAACCAGATGGCAAAGACTCTGTTGATGCCTTGTAGAGGCTGACCTGGAACCAAGGCTGGACAGAGTGAAAGGATAAAGGATAGGGATTTATTCAAAGGCCTTCACAGGGCACACCTTGGGCAGTGCAGGAGTCTCGCAGAGACTACACCCAGGATGGACGACAGTCACATGTTTTTCGGACAGATATAAATGTTGTCCATTTGCATATCAGAGGTTAATTGTCCAATTACAGCTTCAGGTAGTGGAGTCCCATTCTCTTCGTTTGCTTCCCCCCAACCCACTTTTGATTACATTTCTCAGGGCCTGAGACAGTGAGGTGTCCTTGATACTCAGGCCCAGAGAGGAATTGTTGTGTCTGACAAAAATGGGAAAGCAGTAGCTAACACTCTATATGGAGCTCAGAGTCACACACTAAAGAATTGCAGGATTACAAATATATGAAAATATAAAAGCTAAAATCCTAAGGCATCACTGTCATATATTTTTATTATTTATAATAACAAGGATGAGTCTGGTGTCTAAAGACAGAATATGGAGCTCTTCAATTGTACAAATTGTTTCGTGAGCAGGCAAATACATGCATTTGGTTTCTTTAGGCTCAACCCTATTTTAGCTTTCCATGGGCACATCCTGTGGCCTTCTCTCCAATGGAGAGCAGTAATTTCAACCATGTTGTTAAAACAGGTCCTCTGTTTTCTTGAAATTTGAGGAAAATCTTTCAGGAGTCATTACTTTTACCATATTTGGTTGTCATTGTGACTATCATGCTGAAAAATGTTCATAGTGGGCTGAAGGTCTGATACAGAAACACACAGACCTCATGATGATACAAGCCTTATTTCCTAAGAAGCTGAGCTAAAGCTTACAACGAACTAATAAATTATTACTCATTCCAAATCACATTTCTCATATGATCTATTCTTTGATGAGCAAAAAGGGATATTAGGCCAATAAATCCTTTATTCATTGACAAGATAACAGACCTGTTAACATAAAAGCATTTTTATTTTACATATGAAAAGTAAGTCTTTTTACCAGTTTAACAAGAAAGCATTTATCTTCTCTTTTTTCTATTGTTTTAGCAATTCAAAAGCTGAGAAATCCTGAATTAATTTGAGAATGAGTTAGTTAAGAAATTAATTATCTTGCATATTATTTTACTTTGAAATACAAATGCTGGTGCAAAATTGGCAAAGAGAATTAAATTCTACAGATAAAATGTTAATATGGAGTGAATAATTTAATCAAAGTAGATAGTTTGGTAGAGGTAGAGGTGGAGGAAGGGGGAGAAAAGACCTTCTAGACCCCAAATTTAAATTCTCTTTGAATGAAACTAGGCCCACGCTTGGTAAAGCAACCTTATGCTACGTATGGGTGCATTTGGCAGATTGTAGATAGTCACAACAATATAGCACCACTCTGTATTCCCATTTCAATTCAAATATGATTTGGTGGCAGAAATTCAAAACTGCTTGCTCAATGCCTTTGTGCATCATCTTTATTATGCATACAATCTCAACACGTTTGCAATGAGTTCCCCCATCCTTCCTATTTTTAAGCAGCTCAGATGTTTTGGACAAGTATGGAGGTTGTCCATTTTTCTTGTCGTACTTCTTGCCCATTTCTCTTCTCATGGCATAATTTCTCCTTGAGCAACTCCTGATCTTGACTGCGATATGTGGTCTTGAAAAACTTATTTGAGAGTGATGTTCTCCCCTCTTTGCTCTAAAATGTTGAACAGTGATTGCAGTCAGTTGAGACACTTTGATGGCATTGACAGCTTAGACACTGTGCATGGCTCATCACTAAGAGGAAGAAACTGCAACATGTTTTAGGAAGAGCAAATGCAGCTTTGAAGATCAGTTAACTTTCTTTACTAAGACAGATTGTTTGGGTGAAAAAATCCTTGAACATATTTTGTGCTTCTATTGTATCATTTTATAATGTCCTACCACAGCACAGTATACTGTGCAGCTTACCTAACATGGCAAGTTGCTTATGATTTCCTGAGTTTTCCTTTTTTCCTCCATTTTTAGGTACTCTATTAAAATAAAACCTTTCCAGTGAAAACATCCACCAGATCCTGCTTGTATGAACTATCAGGAAGATGATTTTGTCAGCACTTGACAGAGTAATGTATAAAACCATCTCTAGTGAGAGTGCACAGGTAAGGTTGTTTTACATGACACAGTCATCTAGATCAAAACTGTGGTTTCTGACAGAATGATACAATATATGAATGTACTGGAAAACACTACTTTCTACCAAAACAGAATGGAATATATGAAGGATAATCATTTCACTACTAACAGGATCAAATCCTCACTATTCCTATTTACTCTGATTTGAATATAATTTTGAGCGTGCTTCTCCTTCTAGAAATCTGAAAATTTTGTTGTACATCCCTAAGGGCAAATTGGCCAGGCATTGGAGCACTCAGTGAAAATGGGAATTTTTTATTCTCTTATTTTGAAAATGGAAGATGTAGCCACTCTCCAGTGTTTGAATGCCACAGGTAACACGATCTTGATTAAGATCTCTAGGATGCTTGAAGCACCCTTGAGATAGGAGTAAAGCTGTATCACTGTTATCCATATAATACTTAGTTGTGGTAAACTACCATCATATAGGCAATGTCTGTATTACTGGGTTTGGGATGCAGAAAAATTCCTGTGTTCAGGAACATAACTACCATATACCGACTCTGTCTGACAGCACAACTTAAATGCCCATCACCAGGATGTGGGAGAGGAATCACAGAAGATGCAAATAGGCGCTTGTTGTGGGTAACTGTTGGCAGTCCCAGGGCACATCACAGTGTGCATCACAAGGTGACTCAAGACACTAACTCAGGGTTCCTGTGGAAAGGCAGCTCATCCCTACTGTCATAGGACAAATCCCACCCTGGAGTGTTTCTTAAGCAAAAATGGTTCTAAATGCTCAGCTGTGAAATATAGCCAGCCAGAAAAGCATGAGAACAGAGCAGGAAATTTGCATCATGAATCTTGAAGAAACCAGAAAAGTACTATTGCTCTATGCAATTATAAATATAATAGCTCCTTTTTGGAAAGGAAGAAAAAAAATCATGTATCTGTTATTTTTATATTACCCTACTGCTACATTATGTTATATTCAGACCATCTACAGCTTCAGTGGAATTACGATATAATAGACAGTGATAAATGACTCAAATAATCTGTTTTCCCCTTCTGAGTAGAAATAGTCCCCATAACCATTTCCCTCTCTTGACTGAACTAGAAGCCCTGGACAAGCAATAGCTCCTTTCCCCTGAGTACATATACCACAGCAGCCCTGATCTATAGTAGCACACATATGTGGCCTAAGTCATGAACCTAAAGTGCCAAAACACTCACTGCCCGCCACCTCTTCCTTTGCTCAGGAAGTACAGCATTATCTTTCTTGGGCTCTCTTCAGGTTCACTGTTCATGCATCATCTTCCCATTTATCCCAAACAAAAATAGCTTAATTTAAAAGGAGCTTATTTTTTTTGTTTGTTTTTTTGATTGCTTCTCTGTTGATGTACTAAAGGGTTGAGCCAAAATGAAGCAGCAGATCCTTGCTACCTCGAAACCCCACACCAAACAACAACAGATCCTTCTGTATAGACCATTGCATTAGTGACAGGAAGGCACCCAGGTTGAAAGCAGCACATTCTTCCTTCAACAGTCACCATGCCGATGGGGACATGTGGGACAATGGTTGCAGGTGAATAGCAAGAAAAAATTGATGAAAAGACGTGTTTTCCAAACCAGCTCCACCCTGTCACTGTGCTGATCATGACTCTCTCCACCAGAGAAGAACTTAGATTGAAATCTACCTCTGGATGTCATCCAGTCCATCCCTTCTCAATTCTAGGATAAATTCAAAGTGATGTCAGGGACAGCAAGCCTGCTCTGAACTTAGTCATGGATAGACCGAAAGCACACCTCTTATGTTTCTCAATCAGTTATCTGTATATCACTACACGGAAGGGGATCATTTTCCACAGCAAAGATTCCACCCAACAGGCTGACACGGACACAGTACTTTCTGATCGTGGAATCAGTGTAAGTTGTAGCACCTCTCAAAACTTTCTCCAAGTCCCAAACTCTTCAGTCTAGTGCAAGTACTGGTCCCCAGGGCTGGCTACATGACTGAGGTTAACTTGAAAAAGGAGTTTCACTTATAGGTGATTTTTGACATTTTGGTGAGCCCTTACCAGCATCTTTCTCAAGAAACCAACAAAACTTCTATAAGAGTCTTCTCTTAAGACACACAGGATACTGTCTGCACACAGGGCTGCATGTGGCTGCTTCATGAAGCCTTCGGGCTTTAGTTCTGTTTGCCATCTTCTGTTCCTCAGGCACAGAACTCATATCTTTTTCCACAGCTCTTGGGAGTAAGTGGGAACTATGCCATTTGTGAAGACCTTTGGAGCACAGAAGACCCAGAATCGCTTGTAGAATCAGAATCTCTGTTCATGATGCACAGCTACAGAAGAAAAATCACAGACTCATCTCCATTGAAGAGAAAGCACCAGATAAATCTATGCATGTTTTGACATCAAGGAGATTAAAATGGTGTTTATGCATGTGCTCTCCTAATCTCTGCTTTACTTCTGTGGAAAGTCATACCTGAATAATTTGTGGTCTAAAAATGTGCAAAAGACATAAAACGATTTTAATGTAGGAGTAATAATGATGGTGAAATTGTCTAGCCCTTAGCAATTGTGCTTATTGATGTTTTTAAGAGAAAAACATCACCTGTTGTTTGTTTTCCGTGTTTTACACTTGACCATGCGTAGACTTTGGCTGTATGCTAATAAAAGAATTGTAGTTAATAAAAGAATTGTAGTCAAACCAATCTGCCAGAGACAAACCTTTACTTTCAAAAGTTAGTATAAAAATACAGAGTTTGATTCAGAAAGCAAATGCTGTCATCTTCCATTTTTCTTTAGGAAAATATCAAGGGAAAACTATAAGAAGTGTAGAAAACCACTAATGTTTAATGAAATACTTGAGAACATACAAAAAACAGAATACATAATTTGTCCTGAGGTAATAGACCTCAGATCTATGAGTAATATTTTTAACTTTGATGTGTCCAAACATATTTAACATGTTTCTCATTATTTGCTGCACAAAACTTAGGATAAGCTACTCAAGAAAGATGTGAACATTTTATAAGCACGAGCTATCTTCATTCTAAGATGGGGAGGAAAATGTCTACCACTCTAGCTTTTACTTGTAGTATGTTTATTCGACATGCTGCCTTAGAGTACATCTTTACTCTGGCATAAATCTTATATCTTTCTAATATTATCAGCAAAGTATTTTCCCTGCTGCAGTGGAAGTACCAGTGTATCTATCAGCACTGCTGAGCACAGTATCACCTTTCAGTCTATTTTCACTAACCAGAGCTTTATGTGAAGGTCGATGCTGATGCCTTCCTCCTTCTTTTCCAAAGCTAAGAATAAATCACTGAGCAATATGCATTGCCTTTGATGCATTGTGCAGTGAGTGTACTCCAATTATGGTAGATTCATATGTAATCCACTTCTCAAATTAGTTGAAATGAGCAGCATCTTTCCCATCATTTTAAAAGACCACAGCAATTCTCTTGAGCTCTTTGGCAGAGTGGTTTAGGTCTTTACTTTCAGGGAAGAGCAAACAGCTAATGAGATGATTAACTTGAAGATGGGAGGATAGGAGAGTTCCACACTTTCTACTGACTAACCCCAGGTGGTCTGACTGTGTATTGGATGTTTGCACTCTGTTTTCAAGCATCTGCTTGTTCCTGGTGTAAGTCAGGAGAAGTAGGAACCTGAATTTCATTCCTTGAAGTACTCTAATAAGCAGCTAAAACTTAAACACTGCAGTCTCTATGTTTTTATGTATCTAAATCCTCTTTAATAATAATAATTATCATTATAATTTATTGCATATGAAAATACAGGAAGAATGCCACAATTTGGAACACATGCAAGACATGTGATGTGCTTCCATCATTTGGACCAACACTGTGCCAACTGAAGTACATTTTAAATAGCCATTCCTCTTTCACATTCCTGGCCACAGACAGGCAGTGCTGCCTGTGCACAGCACAGCCAATGTCCCCAGCTCTGTGCGCAGCTGTGGATACAGAGAGCCAAGTGAACTTGCAGGTTGACATGTTATGTGGGAGCCAGCACAGCTGCAAATTTGCTCATTATTTCTGTCTGATTTCATTATTCTGGATGTCCTGGGTAAATCAACTGTCTAGGAAACTGTTCGGGGTACACTTTTATAATCAGTACAAACTACCAAAACTATTTGTGTACACACAGTACAATGCATCTGTGAGGGCCATGGCAGAGAGGCAGAGCATGGGCCTTAATGGCCACTCTGAGACAAGTCCTCATGCATCTCTTGATTAATTAAAATAAGATAACTTTGCCTTAATGGAGAATGGTATGAACCTAGGTGAGACCCACCTCTTATTGCTGCAAGTAAGCAGAAAGACAAGGAAATCAGCAGAGTTCAGGAGTTCAGCACTTTTTTGAGCAGGGCTGGGTGGTATGCAGAAGCAGGTTTTATATTTGGGAATGGCACAGTCTGCTGCATGACTCCTAGAAGAGATGAAGGTTTTTTCCTAGCCAAGTAATGACCCAGTGATGTTTTCTTGTAGGCATTCCTAAAAGACTTGATTTTCTTAATTTGACTACTTCTTATTTTATACCTCAAACTTACAAAGAATTAATTTCTTAAGACTGTCTGAATTGTTAATTGGACAGAAATCAGCAAGTGTCTCAGGCAGACAAGTATCTCATTTCAGAGGACTGCAAGCCCAGCAGAAGTGAGGACTCTCCCAAAGGCATGGGTGCTTCCAGGTTAACACATCATTCACTGGTCTCCACTAATAAGGCAAAGAATCTGGGAGCAAAATCATAATGGTGGGTGAGATGCGAATGAATGGAAAGGGGGGCAAGGAAGAGGGCTCTCAGAGAGCCCTGACTTGCAGAGCACCACAGGGCACAGCAGGCAGGGCCCAAACACTCTTTCCTCAGACCAACCCAAGGTTTTGTGACGCTCTTGCTGTCCTCCAGCCCTTCGCAAAGAGCCGTCAAGTCTTTCATCATGCACAGCAAAAGGAAACTAGAAGAAACAGATGCAAATTATCTAAGAATGAATCCCACCATATCAAGGACTTTGCATCAAGCAGTGGGGGCTGTGGGGTGAGAGAAAGCTTCTTGAATTTCCTCTGGCATGGAGGTGACCCCCCAAGACTTGCTGTGAGGAGCTGTCCCTCCCTCTTACCTGCCGACAATGGTGGGGCTCAGCCCTTGTTAAAGCGTTTGCGTCACACGTGACGAGGTTTTAAAATTGCTCAGAAGACAGTGTGAGGTGAGTGGGAAAGGATGACAGCAACAAGCAGGTAAAATATCCTCACATGATCTGATGAAAAAGTCTCAAGTTTCCATAGCATCCATCAACAATTCTGTCCCCTTCGTCCTCAGGACACACATTTGAATTCCAGTATGAACAGCCCTTCTCTGGTTAGGCAGCTACTTTTGTTAAACTACTTTTGTTAAACTTTTGTGTAATAAACAATCCCTATAAATTCATTTCACACTTTTTGTTATCTTTCCAGCTGAAGGATTTGTCAGGAAGTGACCTACTTAAAAATGAACTTGTCACAGACATGAGTTTAGAACTTGACAGTTTCTTTAAAAGATGGGTCTATAATAAGATTCAATATTGGAAGACAAGACAGCTAGGCCATAGAAAGATATTTTACTTCAAGTGATTACCAAAGCAGCAAAATTGTCTTGCTATTTTCTCCCTTCCTCTACTTTTTTTTTCTGTTTTATTTGAGCATCTGAACTGCTTACATCCTCCACTGATTTCATGCTCAAGCAATTTCTTTTTCTTTACTTCACTTTTATCTCACCATACACAGTGTTACATCCAACACAAAATTTCTGGGTGTTTGTTCCAAAAACGCCAATGTGCTTTTACAAGTTGTTGCATAGGATTTCATACACATATTAAGGAATTAGAATGAAGTCTCCTAAAAATTGTGAAGTAAACACAAAGCAGCAAATTCATAAGTGAGATTTTTGAGGACTTCGAAGACTTCTGGAGATATTGTGAACTTCTGTTGAAGATATGTGAGGAAGAAGAGAGGTATGCTGAAACGCAACAAGTGCAAATAATGAAGATAGTGTTATGGATGTGTAAAAGTTGTTTTACATAACTACTAAAAACCTGGTAGTTGTAGTAATATTTGAATTAATTTAAATTTTGACAAAACTATGTCCTTTTATCCTGCTGATTTCTGAATCTGTTTTTCAAATGTACTGAGTTACTGAGAGAACTATTAATATTCAATGAAGGTATAGTCATATAAATTATCCAGTTTCTAAAACAGCGTAGAAAAGAGGATGATTCATCAGTGTTTGATCTCAAGTTAAGAAAGTGTTCCAATTAATCAGAAATCATAGCAGCCATGAGCAGCTATTCCTTTTTTGCTGTTGCAATGAGCACTGGGAAGCTGTGGGGAATTGGCAGAAGGAACCAGTGTAAAACACGCCTCATCATCCCTGCAGGAGAAGGTCTGGAAGTGGGGGTGGGAGGCAAGGCTACCCAGGCCCATGCCCAGCCACTGAGGGCTGTTGTTGCACAGGGATCAAAACAGAGCGGATGGGACAGCAGTGTGTCCGTGGCTTTCCCAGATAACCATGCAGTGCTGTTGTGTGTAGAAGAATTCTTAAAGCAGAATGGACACGGTCTGTATCTGAATGCAGTGAACAAGCCAGATTTAGCAGGGCCTGCTTGCTCTGAGTACTGTGAGATTAACATGACTTAGTGCTGAGAGTGTCCTTGAGGTGTCCATGAGAAAAAAGGGAGGTTTAACGGGATGCGATAACCGTGAGCTAGGAGGAGGGAGGACACTTGTTTGCCATATGTCATCCAATGAGTAGACAGTAGATGGGCTTGATTTTACCTAAGTATCCAATCATAGAGTTAGTTACAGTGCATGGACAACGGATGACTAGTTGGAAATGCTACATAATCCTGCTTGTTTTGAACAATAAACGAGAACGCTATCTAACCATATTGGTGTTTGTCGTTACTCGGCTCCCATTCTCAGTGGAGGACCCTGCTTCGGTTGTGTATTCCCATGGCATGAGACTGGGGCTCTTCCACTTCCTGGGCTATCACTCCAGCCTGACCATTGTCCTCCACCACTGCTGTCCGCAGCAGGAGCCAGCCAGAGGTCAGTGCAATGAGGACAGGTTCTGGGGGCAGGATCAGACAGAAGATACTCGGGTGTTGAAAACAGGTCAAGGACTTGTCTTTGATGATCCATCTGCAAAATTTACTAAGGCTGAGGTCAGTCTCTGAAAAAAGATTGTCCTTCCTACAGAAAAGCTTTACAGAAGGTGCTCTGAGCCCAGATTATAAACCAGGGTTTTGCTTTCACCTGTTGATGAAGCAAGTCTAAACTCTTCCTTACCCTCACAGGTCACTGTGAGGTAGTTTACAAATAAGCCTGGACAACTGAAGCAAAAAGCCTTAGAGAGTGAGCTTCAGACTCAGAAGGTTTGGTTTGAATCAAATCAACTGATTTATAAATATATTTGTAAACTAATAAGAATTCAGGAGAAAAAGCAAAGTCTCTGCATCAGAATGAAGCAATGTCAGCAGTTTTCTTCTAAAGTGACAAACTTAATTAATCTCAGGCATCTGCTCCTTGGCTGCTCTGAGCCCTTTGCACTGTGAGAAGAGTTCGAATTGCAGGTTTTCCCTGGTCAAGCTCAGACTAGTGATGTTCACAGTCTGCCTCAGCTTTGGAAAGATTTTGTACTGTATTTCATGGTTGTCCCTGACCATCTTGATGGTGATGGCAAATGTGAAAAAAACCCTGGTTTCATGGTTAAAAGCAACAGACACTGTCTCTGTGAGAGGAATACTGTCCTGTATTTGCTACTGAAATGTGCTGCTCGAATGGCATTCCTTGTTGGCTTTTTTGAACAAAATTAGCAAATATTGTATCTCCCATTTTTCTTACGAAAGCCATTTGGAGAGTTATGACAAGGCATCCCCAGGTAGCAAGCCCGGTTCTTCTCACAGTTGTTTTGAAATAATACACATCTAGAAATGCCTCTATGGGCCCTTCTCAGCAACTCCCCCATAGCTCCTGCAGATGTAGAGACGGTTTTGTGCAGCTTTGTGTCTCAGAGATCTCCAAATAGATGAAAGCAAGTGCTTTTTCCTCTCCAAAGACATAGTCTCTCTTGAGCCCAAGCAGCTCGACAGGACTGCAATTATTTCCCTTGCAGATGATTGCCTCTAGAGATATTAGGTTGAGGGGATAACCTTTTCTGCAACATTAATGTTGTAGGTTTACATTCAGCATTTTAATACTCTGACGTTTATTTCCATTTGGTCCCACACACCAACTTCATGTCTAACTTAGTGTGGACAAAAGTGAGCCTCAGATCAGGGTTAAGGCAGCTCACTCTAGGTAAGATATGATGATACTAGTGGGTTGGTGGGATGGACAGCAGTGATGGGTGTGTAAAAGATGACAGGGACAAGACGAGTGGGAAAACCCATTAACTTTTCAAAGTGAGAATTAAAGGCCGACATTGCATTTTTGGCTCTTAGCAGATGATTCAGTAACTGTGAGATCAGCTCTGCTTCTGCCTGTGCCTGCCCAGGAAAGGGCATTCCTGTGGCATGCAGATCTCACTGCTCCCCTCCTTGCCTGCCTGTGAGCACAACATAATTGAACCTAGAATGTTTTATTTCACAGACAGAAGAATAAAAACTTTATAGATGGAGGCGGGGTAAGAAAGAGAGAGAGATGCATAATTACCACATATGCCTCATATGCATTTATATGTACGAGCATATGCTCTGAAAATGTAAACCTTCATTAAAGGAAAAACTGAAGATGACAAATTTGTAATGTAAGATTTAAAATACAAAAAAGTTGAAAGATTAACTCAATAATCTGTCCTCACTTAATTAGAAAATAGGATGCTATGGTGAGTTCTGCTAATTTTTCCAATGTCACTTGGATGCGTTGCCAATAAATAATCTTACAGTGGCAAAATAAATCACTGTGTTACAAAGAGCCCTCATCTGTGTTTGAAATCATTCTATTTACCCTGGAGACACATACCTATGAAAAATTTAGGAGGTCATCAATCACAGTCTCTCTTTCTGATGTTTATAAATTTGTATCTTTGGATAAGAACATTTCCAGTCTTCTTGCCATGATTGAAATCAGAGTTGAGGTCTGGTATATGTACAGAGAGGATCACTATGCTCAGGTAGACTGCATCTCATCCCTAATTTTTGAAGTTACATAAAATAACTCTTCTGGGGCTGTCTCTGTTATTTGAATGTCCCTGGTAAAGTGATAAAAAGCGATCTCAATGCACATGAGAATTAGGCTGTAGGTTTAAGTATACAGCATGCAATTGTATAGCACAAGACCACTGAAGAACAATGACAGATGCATTCATTTCATGTCAAGTGCTCTGAAATCGTGCATACTCAAACAATTCAAATCTGTATGCTGCACAAAATCTTACATGGGCACATGTAATTTGTTATTTTCCCATCACACATTAGCTGTTCATTAATGGTATAAGAAACACTAGATAACAGTATAGCAGCCAATGTAACTTATCATTTAACTATCAGACTTTTTACTGAAAACCAAAACATCATCATAAAATTCAAATAAACATTTCACAAGGATCATCACGCAGGAGGTATCACATTAAGCCTACTGAAAACCCAATTCTCTGAGGTGTGTTTCACAGGCAATTTCTTCCCAAATAGTTTTCCATTACTGTTGAGATTCAAGCCACAAGAAGTGCCTTTAGTCCAGTTCCTAATCTTTATTAAGGAAATGTCTGGATAAGGACTCTGAAGGCAGCTTTTGCTGTCTCTTCCACAGGAAATGTCAACCCTTTTTTGGGTCATTTGGATGTAATGATCCCTTGATTCATGACCAAAAATCTTTACGCTGGTTGTTAGAAATCACATGGTCTAACTGTAACAGAGGGGTGGGCTCTGTGCCATGAGCATAGCTAGAGAAGGAATATTCACCACAGAATATTCACCTTATACCTGCCTTTGAGCTCACATATTTATTCACAAGGTTACTCACAGATATAAAGCTGCTAAAATCATATCTCTGAAGAAGAGGCATTTTGGCGAAACTGCAGGTTTCATTTGTGCACAAAGGGCACTTTACCATGCTCGAGTGCATCCCTAGGACAGGGACTGGGCAGCACAAAGGCAGGAGCTTCAGCTTGCTTCTTTATTTGAGCCGTCTACCTCCTTTTCACATGAAGAAAAATGAACGCAGAAAATCTTCCTGGGAATCAGCTTTGCTCATTAGCCATGAAATCTGCTCCCTTTCTGAAAAGTTCATAGTGCAATGTCTGGCTATTGCAGGTCAAAGAAAGATTAAACAGCCAATTTATTTTAAAATTGAGAAAAAGAAAAGTGAGCTTGATCTATTAATCAGTTTTTCACTTCCACCCAAATGATGAGATAAGTTTGAGATAAAGTACTTGAATTCATTAAAGTCTCCGAAGACTAGAAAGGACCCGTTTTTAATTTTTCTTCTCTTGCTCTCTCAAAAAATAAAATCCCTGTAATTTCATAGGTCAAGTTATGGTTACACCCATTTTGGTAAAATGCTGAATTAGAGAATTAGAACAGATAGGATTTTTCAGTTCAAACTTGTGCTTTCCATGGACTCCCGGGTGATAGAAACTGACTTCATAGGAAGTTGGGAGTTCTCAGGATTTCCGACAGACGTGAGCTTCAGGAACATTTGTAGGACTGGCAAGCCTGGTTTGATGTATCTGACCAGTGCTCTGTTGTCACTATAGTAAACAGAAACAACATAATAAACAAAACCACAAGAAAACAATTTTTCTTCAAGAGACTTCAAAGTTCACACATCAAAGGAAATGCTGCAAACCTGCAGCATGAAAATCTGATGGTTTGGGTTTCCAGAGCTGATGAACACTGTAGTTTCTTCCAGCTTGTTGATAGTCAGAATGAGGAGCATTCTCACCACCCACACTTGAGGTCTCAACAAAGGTGCCCACTGCAGGTGCTTAGGCTGCATGAAGTCGCTTGCTGGACTTCTCCAAACCACTCTTTTTCTCAACCACACTCTCAAGCAGCCCATGTTGACCAGAGTGAGTGACCCTCAGCTAACTGGGCCACAATCTTTCTTATTTAACTGCATTCTTACAGACAAAGTGTACACATCCTCAGAACCTGGAAGAGTCTCATGCCTCATTGTGTTCTGGGGAACGCTTTGGGTTCTGATGAGCATTTCTGGTTAACAGGGAGGCCTGATACTAATCATGCCTTTATTTAGAGAAGGTTCTGAGTCTTCCTTAGATCCATAATTAATATGCCAATGAACAGTCCTTCGAGAGGAGGTTTACCACTGTAACATTAATGGTACTTAACCAACCTAACCTCCACGTAGCTTCCTGGCGCAAGCAGAGTGGTGGTACCAAGGAGCTCCTGAGCGTTCCATTCTCTATCAAAAGAAACATTGTTAACACCCACTAAACTCTGTCCAGACTGCCTGATTCAGGCTTATAACGTGAGGGCTGAGGTACCACCAAGGTTAACTGAGAAGCCTCCTACACAGTTGACCTTGGAGAAACAAGATAGGGCAACCGTGAAACAGATAATAACCTAAACAACTATCAGAGCTGAGTGCCAGCAGCAGCACAAAGCTGTTACAGGGGAAGGATGGAGGCAGGGATGTGCTGCTAGAGAGACTGGCTCAGTACTCTTTCCAGTACAGGCGTTCGCCTGTTACAGCAACCAGCCCAGCGGTGCCGGCCTGCTGCCTGGCGGCGGCAGACCCTCTGCAGGCACACACACACCAGATCTGGAGTGCCCAGCGCCCCAAACCCGGCACCCACCCGGTCAGGCCCTCCTCAGCTTCGTGCATGCCTCACTTTTGGTCCCGGTGGGCTGGGGCTACCTGAGCAGCGACACGGGGGAGGCAGACCCGGGGGAAGCAACTGGTCCAGGCACGGGAGGCTGCCCCTCTGCCGGGCGGCCGGGGCTCACTCTCCGCGCCCCGCTTCTCTCTGGCCCCCGGCCCCTGCCCGCCGCTCTCCCTCCCGGCGATGACGCTCGCAGCGGAGAGCAGCTCTCCATGCCCTGCGGGAGCGGGGCGGGTGGCAGAAGCGAAAAGAGGCATCTGGACCCTTACGTCCGCACCCGCATCCACATCCACACCCTCACCCCTCGTCCACACCCGCGTCCGCCGCCGGGACGCGCCTTGGCCGCGGACGGTACGGGGCGGCCCCGAGGGCGCGGAGCTGCGGCGGGAGGGAGCGGGGGGGGAGCCGCCCGGCAGCCCCGCACTGCCGGGCCCCGGGCAGAGCCGGGAGGCGCCGAGGGAGCGGGGGGCGGGGGCTGCTCGCCGGGGCGGGGGCTGTCACGGGGCTGGGACGATAAAACCGGGGGTAATTGCATTTAGGCAAATGAGGCTGCCTCGGCCCTCCCCGTCTCCAGGTATATAAAGTGGGGAGCGCTCCCGCGGCCGGCTAATGCGCTCAGAGAGCACGCCCGCCCTCCCTGCTGCAGACGGTGCGTGCGCTGCGGGAGCCCGGCCGGCCGTGCCTGTGTGCGAGGGGGTCCGCCTGTCCTGTGCTTGTGAGGTCGTGTGCGGGTGTACTGCTTTGACCCGGTCTATACGTATGTGCCTCTGTGGGGGGGTACCTGTACGTGCTTGTGTTTCCGCACGTGTGTGCCTCTGGATGTGCCAGCGTGTTTTTGTGCCTGTCCTTATGTGCCTGTCTGGATGTGCGAAGGGATGAGTGCGCACCTCTGGACACATGCGTCTCCGTGTTTGTGTGTGTGGACAGCTACGTCCGTACGTGGATGTTAGCATTTAAGGTGTGTAGCTCTTCGTATGAGTTTGTAAGTGGATGCATGTGGATGTGTGTATGAGGGGGATGTATCTGGCTGCGTGTGTATATTTGGGAAGATGTGAATACCTAGATGTACACAGACGTGTGAGGGTGTGCTTATGCCTTCCCCTGCATGTACGTGTGTGGAGGGGCACCGCTGGCTGTGTGTGTCTGTGCGCCAGTCTGATACGTGTGGGGTGTGTGTGTGTGTACCCACAGGGGTCTGTAGCGGTCGGGGCGGGGTGCCGCTCTAACTCGGCGCGTGTGGGGCTGTACGTGCGAGGGAGCGTGTCCCCAGGCGTGTCCCCAAGAGTGCCCCGGGGCGGCTGTGTGCGAGTGTGTGCAGGGCTGTGCACGCCCGCCCTCGGGTGCCAGGGCTCAACCTCTGCTCCCGCAGGACGTCGAGGCGGCGATGAGGCTCCCGCTGGCTTTCGCCGTGCTCCTCCTGGCCTCGGCGCAGGCGTTGGGCGAGGAGATGGGAGCCACCGACGACCTCAGCTACTGGTCCGACTGGTCCGACAGTGACCAGGCGAAGGTGAGCCCCGGCAGCCCCGCGGGGTGGGAGAGCGAGGGGTTCGGAGCCAGGGGCACTGCTCCGGGCGGGACTGAGCGGGGGGTCCGCACTGAGCGCCGCCCGCTGTCGCCCCGCAGGAGGAGCTGCCGCTGCCCCTGGAGCACTTCCTGCAGAGGATGGCCCGGAGACCCCGGCCCCAGCAGTTCTTCGGCCTCATGGGCAAGCGGGATGCCGGTGAGCGGGGCGGGGGGCTGGCTGCTGCTCACGCCTCTCCGCACGCCTCTTCTCCCAGTGCCTGCCCAAATTTTACACGGTTATCGCTCGAGTTTAATGTGTTACATCTGCTTCGTAAGCTGCCGTGAGGGTACTTTAGGTTTAGGGTTCTTTTTTTTTGTTGTTTAAGTTTTATATGAGAGAAACTTGCCGATTGGAAAACATAAGGCTTTAAAGTCTTAAGTGTGCACCTGTTACAGCATATAAATCCAGTAAGGAATAGCATGATAATTCATAGGTCAGCATACATGCCACTGAATCACCAAAGTGTGGAAATTGATTGAGTGTACAATAATTGTCATGTTTTCTACATGTTTACTGAACTAAGAATTGATCTAAGAAATTTGAGCTAAACTAATCTAAATTGTGTGGGTTAAGCTGAAACAAGTATTTTTAGCATCTTCAAAGAGAAATGCAGTTGTAAACCATCACCTTAATTTCCCTTAGTGGAATATGCGTAGGTTAGGTTTTGTATTTGATTTTTCAAAGTGTTGCAGTAGCATTGTATGTATATGCCAATCCTTTTTTAACAACTTTTTTCTTTTTTCTCTTTCCTTTCCTCTTCCAATCAGGATATGGCCAGATCTCTCACAAAAGTAAGTTAAAAAATACAAATATTTTAAGTAATCATTAGAAGATATTCAAATAGAGAATAGTGTATTTGACAGGATTATTTAGAAGGTGACTGGTTTCAGCTAGGGACTGGCAGCACCACTGGTGGAGAAACGATCTGTTAAAGAATTGAACACCCTCCCCCCTTCAGTGCCACTGTGAACCTGTATCTCATCTGAGCTGCTGCAAGCTTCGAGATTTCAATCCATATTAATGTGCGGATGTTGCAGCTCTCTCTTATTTCCCAAGGGGAAGATTTTGTAAGCCTTTCTCATTGGCAAGGCAGACTTACTGCCAGACTCTGAGAGGAGCAATTAAGATGGCAAAATCTGGAAAATTAGAATACTGAATTCCCAAGTCCCCAAGAATGCTTTCATGGGAGCGCCCATGTGCTCACATGTGAGATACTGTATCTGTGCTCTCAGCATTGTGTGGCTGGGAATCAGACCCTGCTCACAGTAGGGGCTGATTGATGATGTGCTGCCATATGAAGAGCCATATCTTGCCCCATTAATAAGTGTGCCTTGCTCTGCTTCTGTGTAACACCAAGCAGGAGATGGTATCAGCACTGGGGTGTTACCTTGCTCTGCACAGTGGTAGTTTTATTTTCTGAAATTATCTCATGATGATTAAAGAGAAACTGGAAGATTTTTTATGAAGTAAAAATCATTTTGTATTCTGTGAAACCTCGTCTGTCCACAGAGGTCACCAACTGTCCCAGTGTTCTATTATCCACAAGATGCTTTCTCTAGGGTTATGTATTGGAAGACAAAATAAGGAGTCTGATACAAAGCTCATGCCAAATTACCTGCTGAATAAAGTAAAAAATTATAGTTTTCTGAAACTGCTTCAGCTTGAATTAATACATTTGAGGTCTGAGTATCTTGTTTTGTGTATGAATTCACCAAGCAAAATTCTTTCCAAAGAGAAACTTCTGTTTGTCTCAAAAGCAAGTTTAGATAAAGAAGAACAGTTCTTATTCATTCCTTATCTGAAATTATGGCTACTACTATAACCTGATATGTGCTGTAGGCCTAAACTTGGAGTAATTTATCCTCTACACTTCCATCGTCTTGAGAAGTACTAATGGGACAGGAAGGTAATACCTGAACTTATAAATGTTCCAAAAATAGAGCCAGACTGTCTAGCTTAGACATGTCCAGACACAGAGTCCCATTGGCTTTCTCTCTAGTAAGGGCTCCACCTGACCTGCGAGGGAGGATTTTCTTCCACATTGCAGAAATAAAACAACAACAGGTAGAAGAGATGCATCACACAGATGCAGGCTATACCAAGACACTGCCTTCTTGTGCATTTGCTCAGATCAATAGGAGTTGTACTGGGAGAGAAGTCAGAATCTGTTAGTGGTCACTGTTTTTCCATTATATTTTTAAAAAACCCCAAAGGTCTATCTAAGCTAATGAGAAGATGTCCACTAACTGGCCTGTGCCTTGGTCTATCCTGCTTAGTCTGATTAGTCAACTGCTGTTTATTCTCTGTTGTCTGAGAGTGATGTGAACAACTGGTCTGTGAGATAAACAGTTTTGGAGCCTGTCTTCTTTCCTTGCAAGAACCTGTAATTTTAAAAGCCTGCCTAGTTAAAATGTATTAAACCACCCCTAAATATATTTTTTCAGGGCATAAAACAGACTCCTTTGTTGGACTTATGGGCAAAAGATCTTTAAATTCTGGTATGTATCTGACTGAATCTGATACTTAGTGATATACAGCCTCTTCATTCCGTTGTGTCTTTGTCCTCTCCCAGCGGATGAAAGAAGCAGTCTTTATGTAGTCTAGATCCAGAGTTCTCTGAAAAAGAATCAGGATTTTCTTTGTTACCCAAGATATTTCAGAGTTCACTTCCCTTCAGTGCTTGAAATGACCAGGCTGGTCTGAGGTGCAAGTGAGCTCAGGTAGAATTCCCCAAGGCACTTTCGTTACTGCCCTGTCCTTGCATGTTGTGCTGGTGCCCAAAGTGTTAACAAAAGAAAAAACCCTGAATTTTACTGATATATCAAGAAAAATTCAGAGGCTGAAAATGCAAGGGTCATTCAGACTTGTGGTCTAAATCCAGATCTCATCAGGTAAAGAGGTATCTTCTCTGGAAATCATTATTCCTGATACTTGGAGTAGAAGGTGAAAGAACAGAACTTTGCCATTAACACCACCTCATTCTGCACATTGGGCTGTTAAACATTCACAGCCTCTTCCAGCTTTTAATTTCACCTAAAGCATTTTATACTCTGAATGGATACTGTGAATTTATTTTCCCACAGCATCCATACAGGGCAGAATTCTCCTTTTCCCTCATGTGCAGAACCCCTGTGGGAAACTGGAGACTCCCCATAGCTACTTCCCTGTGCTATAGGGCCATACTGAGGAAATCCCTCACTGTGAACCATAAAGTATCAGCTGATCCTCCAGGATAAGAATTTAAAAAATAAAAAACCTAATATGTATTTCATGTCTCTGAAATAGTTCTCACTGTTTTCTTAAATGGATGATAAAAGTTAAATTAGTAGCTGACACCTTTATATTATGTGGATACATGCTGTGATCTATATTCTGCGATTATGATTGTCAGTAACTTTTATTTTCAATTAAACCCCCTTCAAGACTAGTAATATTGCTCTCCACATTATTTTGCAAATTGCTATGTATCATGAATAATTTTGTACAATTTTCTGTGATGGCAATAGCTATTAAATGCATAAGACTTGTAAATATATCTGCTATCACAAAAGTAAATAGCCTGTAAGTAATAAATTTGGTTTGGTTTCTACTGGGATTACATTTACATTAATATGAGAATATAAAATAGAGAAAATGTTTTTAAAAATACAGAGAATTATTGCCCTAATTTCAAAATTGCTGGTATAGTCAGGATACTGTTACGAGATATTTCTAACAAAAGGGAATAATGATGTTTTACTCTGTTAGGCTATGTAATACCTGTCTGACAGGTAAAACTAGAATTCACAGCTTCTCTGCCTGATTCCTGAGGGTGAAATGGTAAGAAGTTGCTTCTGCTCCACTAGAGGAGAAGATAGGTCCTAAGGACTGTGTAATCAAAGCAAGATCAGGAGTAGCAAGCGTTAGGACTACCCTCACTTCTCCCTCTTGGAAGATATTTAACTGGGCAGGACCTTTACCCCATGCTGGTCTGCAAAAAGCCCCTGAGCTCTCTGGTAATGGGCAGGAGTTCATGCTGTCCCTCTGGGTGTGAGCATTTTGCTGATTTACAGCCTCATATGCCAAAGCAGGGTACGGGGATGATGATGTCTCAGTCCCTGGTTTGGGGACAGCCTTGCTCAAGAACGGCTCTCTGAGTTTCCCTCTCATTTTAAAAGAGCAAGAAGGAGAGATCTACCACTACTAAACATAAAATATGTTACTTAAGACTATTTTAGCCTGCAGCTTGTCGGCATGGTAGTCTGAGTACACCTGAGGAGCTTGGCTCCTGCTGCAGCGTATAGTGAAACTATCCCTGTGTGCAGGGCTTGTGGACAGGGAGAGTTTCAAAGAGCTGGCAAAGAGCTGACTGGGCAGGAGTGAAGGTGGATATGTCTGTGCAGAAAGCCTCTACCACAAACTGACCTGAATGTTGAGATCCCATCAGTTACATGAATTACTGAGAGGTGAAGGGGCTCTGAGTTAATGGTGCTTCAAGCAGCTCAGCAGACGAGAGGGAGAAAACACTGCTCAGACCTTCAGCCTCCTGGAGGACAGTGTAGTCTGAGAGGTAAAACCAAATCAAAGCAGCTCAGGGGTGGGCCAGGAGCCCTTGTCTCTGTTCCAAACACGCCACTGGGGTCTGGTGGTGCCAGCTGGCTGCAGGTCTCTGACACTTCTCGGGCTTGCTGGGGTTCATGCAAAGCTGTACCTTGTGCTTTAATCTGCTTCATTTTTTGCAGGGTCCTCCGAAGGGAGCATAGCACAGAACTACGAACGGAGGCGTAAATGAGACATTCCCGTGCATTATTTATTAAACTTCATTTGTTCTAATGGCCAATGCAGTGTAATATAAACTAACCACTGTGTGAAATAATTATTTATTTCATAACTGAAAGGGTTTGGTTTTTTTGAGTTGTACATTCAATAAAATTATTATTTTTCATATTGTGGCAGTGACACGTGTTGTGTAGGTGTATTGTGGTTCTGAAAGGACCAGCAACCCTGGTGATTTCCCACAACAAAGCACATTGTTTGATATGACCCATAAAGTTATGTTTACTAAACAAGCAAGTATTCTTTTGTTCATCGAAAGCTAGTCTATCAGCTTCACAGCTAGTGCAGAACAGAACTGATGTTCAGTCTAGTGCCTCAATTTGTTTTCATGGTTTATAATGTACTGTAATTTCTGTATCAAAAAATATATTTGTATCATTGCAGCATGTTTTATGTTCTGTGATTATGTATCAATATATTTTAAAAAGGGGGATGGGTAATGTCTGAATGGGAATCCAAGGTCTTAATTTCATAGTCTGGAATTTTATGATAGTAACATTTTAAATAAAAACTACTCTGGGGCTTTTGCAACATACTTCCTTTGGTGATAGTGATGGAGTTATTTCCCACGTTGGTCTGGAATGAGATTTAGATCCAAGCAACGGTGGTCTGAGACTGGAAAGAAATATCAAATTAATGTTTTCCTTTTGCAGGGAGGCTGTGAGCCTCCTCATGTGTGTTTGGTGAATGTCTGAGGGATTTGGTACTAGAGATAGGAGTTCCTAGGATTGCTCCAGGTCACACAAGGTGCCACCCCTTCTAAATCCGATGGAAATTATGAAGCATATTCACTGAATGGAAAGAGCATGATGTATCCCCCAACTCCAAGGGGAATATTTTGCCGTGGAGTCAATCCAATATTGTAGGTTTATTATTTGAAAGCCAAGCTCTTAATAAATTCTATCCCTCAGATTCTGTTGGCATGAATCCATGCAATATAAAAGAAAAAGAATGTGACTGTAATCATCTTTTTAATTAAAACATCTGATTGCTATATATGCAGGGTAGTCCTGAAATGCTACATACATCTCACCAGATGCCAAGGCATCTGGAGTTCTATCTTCTTTCCCCCTGCTACAAGCTATACTTCTCTGCCACTATGACGCAAACTTTCATTGCAGATGAATCACCAATAAAAACAGTCAGTGTATACAAACTAAATTTAAAAATAAGTAATACAAAGGGATTCACTGCTTGTTTTCCATTTTGGAAATGAACTTGTAAACCGCCATTTTTGAGGTTACCTGATGCATCATCACAACTACCCCCATTAGGAGCAGGGGGTGCAGGACCTCACTCCTGCTGGTTAGGTTAGAAGCAGCATCTAAGCCTGCCCATGCTTAAAACAGATCCCACTTTCAGCTAGGTAGAAGCCAGATCTAGCAAGGTGAGGGAATACATACTAGGAAAACCGAGGTGACTTGTGGCAGGGACCACACTGATGTGAGACACAGTGTGTTGGTTGTATTGGCACTGTGGCAGCTCTTTGTCTTTCCAGGACTAATTTTCAGACTAATAAACTTCTGTATGAACTCCCACTGAGCTCAGCGAGGAGGAGAAGCTGACTGCTGGACTAGCAGCGCAGCAAAAGGACTGTGGAAATCATGTTGAATAATGCTCAGTAAAGGGTAAAAAGAAAGAAAAACTTTAAAATGCTGTTACCCTTGTCTGGAGGGCCCTGGTGCTTGCAGAGCTCACAGTTCATTTGTGCTGAATCATGAGAGACAGAGAGGAAAGAAAAAGCCCCACCATTCACTCCCTGCAGCCTGCACATCTCAAAAACCTCCCTGCAGAAGAAACCACTGCAAAGCCCACAAACAGGCAGTGGGCTTCAAGTGTTTGAAAGACAACACAACTACTAAATTACAGCATCCAGGAAACAGATAAGACTGAATTTTCTAGAAAAAACATAGAATGGTTTGGGTTGGAAAGAACCTTTAAAAATCATCTAGTCCAACCTCCTGCCATGGACAGGGACACATTTCACTAGACCAGGTTGCTCAGAGCTCCAACCAAACTCACTGAATACTTCCAGGAATGGGATATCCACAATTTCTCTGGGCAACTTGTTGCGAAGTCTCACCACCCGCATTGTAAAGAATTCCTTTCTTAAAACCAATCTAAGTCTACCCTCTTTCAATTTAAATATCTGATCATCTTCATGCCCATCCTCTGTAGCTGCTCCAACAGATCCATGTTCTTCCTGTGCTGGGGGCCCCAGAGCTGGGTGCAGCACTCCTGGTGGGGTCTCATCCAAGCACAGTAGAAGGACAGGATCACCTCCCTCTCCCTGCAGCCCGCGCTGCTTTTGATGCAGCCCAGGATGTGGTTCTCTTTCTGGGCTGCGAGCTGGGTCATGTTCAGTTGCTCATCCACAAAGAGCCCCAGGTCTTTTTCCTCAGGGCTGCTCTCAATCCATTCCCTGCCCAGCCTGTATTTGTTCTTGGGATTGCCTTGACCCCGGTGTGGGACCCAGGTGTGGGACTTTACACCTAGCCTTGCTGAACCTCATGAAATTCACATAGGTTCACTCCTCACACCTGTCGAAGTCCTTCTGGGTGGCATCCCTTCCCTCAAGCATGTCAATGGCATTACCACAATTTACTCTAGAAGGAAAGGCTGAGCCTCTGTCATCAAAATAGTCTTCTTTTACATGTCAGTCTGTTGAGTGGTTTTAATCTGGCTTTTGAAACAGATTTTAAACTAATTAAAACTAATTTTAATTTCTGGTGGCAAAATAGTGTCAGATTTGCGCTAATTTGGGTTTTGAACAATAAGTTTCAAATTGGCATTGATTTATGTGTTTGTATAGACATCTATTCCAAGCTAGAAATAAAGCAAACACACCAAAAGGCATAGTCTGAGATGTTCCAACTGACTCTACCAACAATACATAAAAAAACCCTCATCATATTTCAGCACTGACAGGAAAAAGAACCCTCCTCACGTTTCAGTGCTGGCAGGGATGGCTTAGCCAGGCCGTGTCATGGTGAGGCTGTGGGGCTGTGCCTGCCCAGCAGGTCCTGGGCAGATGTGGAGGTGCATGAATTGCACACATCTGCAGGCATCCAGCCCAATTGCCTGTCCCTACCACAGACACACTCCCAACATCTCCCCACAACAATACTTGCCCTCACAGGCATCCTGGGATCCTGGAGATGCAAAGAGGAATTATGTCTTTTATCTGCCTTTAGTCTTAAGCAATATAGTCTATAGACTACTGAGTACTTCAAAGGGGGTTTTAAATAATTTCTGTGGTCTTTAATCTCCCTTTTAGGGCTCTATCAGCTTTTAAACACTTTTATGTGTTGTATAGCATTGCTTGCAGCCCCAGGCCATTCATGCCTTGAATCGCTGGGCAGTGCCCACTCTCCAGTTCCACTGCAGGTTTGGAGAGGGTTTCACGAAATCGCTCACCATCTCCACAACAGCCATCCACAACTGTAAAGACCCTTAAGCTCTTTTTGGTGGCAACAGTCTGACATCTATCAGGTTGTGTAAGCTAATCAATAACACTGCAGCAAAGGCATCTGTCAGCAAAACGCAAGCAAGCTTTAAATAAAGCAATATAAATCTTTCTAGGAAATCAGCACAAAGAGTAAACCCAGGGTAATGCTGATAATTGTCTCCACTGGGGATGCTACAGGCAGTTTGACATCACAGCCCACCTCCAACATGCTTAGCACCTTTTTTGCTTCTTTTTTCCCCCAGAAATACATCAATCATCTGCATTGTGATATGTGGCTGCTCTTTTGGTAGGCACTGTCTCCCTTACACAAAGGCACTCCCCTCCACCCAGACGGGGATGCTGAAGTCAAGTTCTCAGAAGCCTGTCTTGCCCAAGAGTGACACAGACGGCCAGCAGCTCTATCCGTCATTTCCATCTCTCTGCTGTTGCACGGAGACTGGTTGTCCATGGTGCAGATGCAGCCAAAGTGAACCTGGCAAGCCAAAGCCAGAGCCATTGCTCACAAACCCTGCCCATGAACAGGGGAGCTGGGAGCAGGGTCTGACCCCCTACACCTCACTTCACCTGGGGAGCTCAGGCTCTGCAGCGCTTAGCTGATTCTGATGCCACAAGCAAGTCCTTGCTCTGTTCATGCCAGGAGACTGGTATTTTTCAGCACGGTCCTAACCAAAAGAAAAGGAAGGATCTGGAAATGTCTAGGCATGGGGATCTTGCAGGAATCCAGTCCCTAGCCATCATGAGCTACAGCAAAAAAACATCAAGAGTTTTTTTCCAAAATTATTAAAGTGAGTCTTTAAAATGCTGTTTATTCAGAGTATGCCAGTAACACTTCCTGCAGAGCTACCAACAGCCATTATTTAAATGCAAACTTTGTCCCTTAAACTATGTCTCTTAAATTATGGCTGACTGCTTTATGAGAAGAGACACCGAGCAAGTCCCAGTGCAAACTTTGGTAATGACCAAATGCTCTTCTGATGTGCCCAAGCAGTTTCCTTAGCCATAACGTTACACACTGCACTGACAAACATCTCAGCACTGACAAACATCTCAGGATGAGAGCACACAGTGGCTCCTTCCCTGGAGTTGTACTGTGTCAGTACACAGCCACCTGCAGTGCCAGATACAGCCTCACGTCCTCATGTGATCTTCAAAACAGCTCACTTTCCTTTATAGCAAATACTTGTTACTGAAAGGGTAGTGATTTTTTAATTTTTGGTTTTCGTGTTAGGAAGTGAACAAATATCCTTGAACCTACATCTTTCAGGGAAGAAAAAAAGACACTCTGTGCATTATTCTTTTAATACTTTTGATAGAGACTGAAACACTTGTCAGCTGGAGAGGCTGTGTGAAATTCACTACAGTATTTATTAAAGATTATCACTGCTCCATTCCTGATAGATATCTGATTTCTGTCAGAATAAACCAGCTCAAACTCCTTTTTAAAGAGAGGTACACAGAGCATGTGCAAAAAACATCACCTCTGGTTTCTGCATCCATCTCCAAATTAAACAATGTTACCACTTACTGCATATGGAAGAAATGAAATGTGAACAGACGGTTAGACAACAAAACACTTCAGTGCTTCATGCTCTCCCAGAAGCATGGAGAGAGGAAGCCCAGCAAGGTGAGATGGCCAGAAGCAACAACAGTGGCTGAGCTAGAAATGCAACGCACACCATCTACCTAACCAGCCAATTCTGCAATGTGCTACCTAAGTGCAAAGAAATTTCACAAATTATAAAGAATAATGTTAAATGCTAAGAAAATATTGGGGGGGAGAAGTGCCTTTTCTGGTTTTTTCCTATCTAAACCATTTCCTACATTTTTATTTCAGCAGCATAGCTGTAAAAAGGTTAAAGGATACACCTGCATCAACATAGCACAGAAGCATTTAGGTTGGAAAAGACCCTTAATATGGTCGAGTCGAACATGTGTAACAATGGAGACACCACCCAAAGGCAACAGAGGGTGGAACTGTGTGAAGCACCTAAAGAGTTGCATAAATCATGCCTTACATTCTCAGTCAGAGCTGGAGTGCCTCAGCACCAATACATGTTAATACACCTTCAACATTCTATTTTCATCAACTAGTTAGCATTGAAAACATCTAGCTGAGTAACAGAACACCTTTAATCACAGATATTCAATTTTGGCATATAGAAATGCTTTGATTTTCACTGTTATAACACTCAGACAACAATAGCCACATCGTGTTTCTGTGTACCAAAGCATTAAAATTCAAGCAACACACTCTGGAAGCAAACCTGGCTTGGAGAAGATACACAATAATTACTGAAGGAATATATATACACACAGTGTAGTTACTCTAAGATTGCGTTGAAAAAAATTATAATTCAGTGAATTTTAAAACAGTGAGTTTTCATAATACCCAGAAGACATCATAGCTGTTTTGTGAGACTTGAGCACTTGCAGCTTGGATTCCCACAGTGCTAACTCAGCCTGGGCAAAGCCTGCACTGTGCAGGCGTGAGCCAGCCCAGCCCAGTGCACCACAAATCTCACCAGAACTGTACATAGGCACAAGACAGCACTTCGGAGCAGTTTCTTGAAATACAGCATAATGAATTCTGATGTCTGCAGATGGAAACTTGTTTATCCACAGCACACCTTTCCCACACTTCCTTACCAGCCCAATTCCACCTCGAGGAAACAATCAAACCTTCCTGTCCTGCCCTCCCAGGCTGCCAAAGGAGTTCCAATTAGTGTCAATTGGGATAATAGCTCTATTTGCATTTTTAAGCTATTATTAGCAAGTTGTCAGTCAGCCAGTAATTTGTATCACTTTGGTATAATGAGTATTTAAATATTTAAAAAGAGAACGTTCCTTTCTACCACCCCCTTCCTTTTTGTGCTAAAATAATAATGGTTTTAATCAAAAGTAATTTGTATTAATATACATTTTGCCCCAGGTGTTAAAGACAGTCTTCAAGAGCAGTGGCGAGAGATATAAAGTAATACAGTTTATTAATATAGACAACTACTTCTATCCTTGATAGCAGCAAAAATGAAGGCTGCTTTTGCAACCAGAACAATCTGACTCTCCTCTTGGCCTCTGCAAGATGATTATGGTTTGGGAATTGAGGTCAGTTCAAATAATTTTATGTACCCAGTATTACAATTTTCTAAAGGACTATTTCGGACTCAATTACTCTATCTTCTCCTTGATGAGAATTCATCAATTAAGCACCCTCTACCACAAAAAAAAAAAAAAAAAAAAAAAAAAAANAAAAAAAGGCAGAAGACCGCTCTCAGAGCATGTCTGGAGCAGGCAGAAGGCTGTGTGTGTTTCCACATTGCCATTACACCACCAGTGGTCTCCAGGGGATGTTTTTACCTGACAGGGCTCAAGTCTAGATGCTCAGGTATACACAATTCATCATCACAGAGTTCATAAAACAACTGGATTGACTATTTACATAAACAGGAAGTCTTTCCAAGTTTATATGACGTACTTCATTTTATAATGCAGATGTATTTTAAAAATAATACTTTTGAGAAAATGCCTTTCTGATGTGCACCTGTAAAACTTCCTAGTAGCCTTGAGAGGTGGGTTTGTGAAGTTCAACTAGGCTGAGGGCAAGGCCTCACACCTGGGTCAGAGCAATCTCAAGCATAAACACAGGCTGGCTGGAGAATGGATCGAGAGCAGCCCCGAGGGGAAGGACTTGGGGTGCTGGTGGACAAGCAGCGCAGCACGAGCCAGCAGTGTGTGCCCAGAGCCCAGAAGCTGATGCTTTCCTGGGCTGCACCAAAAGAGGTGTGGCCAGCAGATCGGGAGTGGGGGGTGATTCTGCCCCTCTACTCTGCTCTGGCAAAACCCCACCTGGACTGCTGCATCCAGCTCTGGGGCCCTCAGAGGGGCGTAGGAAGGACATGGAGCAGTTGGAGCGAGTCTAGAGGATGCCATGAAGATGATTAGAGGGAGGGAGTACCTCTCCATGAAGACGGACAGTGTTGGGGCTGTTCAGCCTGGAAAAGAGAAGGCTCCGAGGAAACCTTGTATCACATTCTAGTACTCAAAGAGAGCTTACAAGAGAGCTGAAGAGGGACGTTTTACAAGGAAATTTAGTGATAGAACAAGGGATAATGGCTTTAAACTGAAAGACAGTAGATTTAGATAACATACAAGGAATAAATTGTCTACTGTGAGGGTAGTGAGACACTAGAACAGGTTGCCCAGAGAAGCTGTGGATCTCCCATTCCTGGAAGTGTTCAAGGCCAGGCTGGATGGGACTTTGAGCAATCTGGTCTACTGAAAGGTATCCCTGCCCACAGCAGGGAGATTGGAACTAGATGATCTTTAAGGTCCCTTTGAACCCAAGTTTTTCTATGATCCTATNTAACATACAAGGAATAAATTGTCTACTGTGAGGGTAGTGAGACACTAGAACAGGTTGCCCAGAGAAGCTGTGGATCTCCCATTCCTGGAAGTGTTCAAGGCCAGGCTGGATGGGACTTTGAGCAATCTGGTCTACTGAAAGGTATCCCTGCCCACAGCAGGGAGATTGGAACTAGATGATCTTTAAGGTCCCTTTGAACCCAAGTTTTTCTATGATCCTATCATAATGTTCTGTTTGTATGACTACCTGAAATCCTGTCATCCATACATTAATCACGAAGAAAAAAAGGAAAAACGAAAAACCCTAACAACTTCAGAGGTAAATTTAACATTGCTTATTCCCTAATCTGGTAGTCTTCCATCTTCCCTAGAACTGATATTTTATACCTGTTCTAACTCACATTACTGATTTTTAATATAACTAGTTTTGAATCACCTCTAAATTGACTATTAAATGCCTTCAATACTAATGCAATTCAACTGTTAGCCGTCGCCTTACCTGCCGCACCAGCTTGAGAAGCTCTGCACAACATCTTTTGAGCAAGATCAATTTGAAAGCGTTTTATTTTATGCTTAGCTTTATCCTTATTCTAATCAAGTACTTACTAAATTCCACGAGGCTCACGCACAAATCCCGGTGGCAATCGTTTGTGAAGGAAGGTACTAAAAGCAGAAAGAGCAGGAAGGAGAGCAGGATGGAGAGCATCTTCCTCAGGGATGAGGAGCTCATTTGCAGGGACGCGCTAACTAGCAGCTGCCATCTGCCGGCTAGAAAAAGAACATTTTTTAAAAAAATTAGGAAATCGTCCCGGAAGCAACTTCTCGATCCGAATTCAAATTTTGACAGACTCTTTGTGTCATGCTGGGGGAAACGTGTCTGCCCTTTGGCTTCCCGGGACACAGAACAAGGGGCGGAGTCAGCCCCGACTGGCTTGCATGGGAGAAACACAGTCAGGTGGACTCCAGGGGAGCCAACATATTTTGTTGCAGACCATAGAATGACTGAAAAATCCAAACTTGAGCATAGTGCTGGAAAAAACTGGTTGTCCAGCTAGTTTGCTCTTATTGAAAAAGTTTCTCGGCAACAAAAAGATGGAAAGCAGCACTACAGAGAGGAGTGGGTGAAATACCACAAATAGGTCTTAGAAAGCAGCTGTTACTGCACCACCTCCCCTAGCTACTACCCCTACCAACTTGCAGGGTAGCACAGCAGCAAAGACCACCTCTCTGCTTCATTCTTCTTTGCCCCTCTTCTGGGAACAAGCTTTGTAAATAAAAAATTTAAATAACTCTTTTAAACTAAAATAAATTGAGGTTATTAAATTAAAATAAAAATAATTACAATTCTGTGCTTTACCTGCATCCAGAGACAGGCCGACACAAAACTAAGGCTTTCCTAACTGCAGCCTTTCCATCAACCACAATGTCGATGTAGAAACACAAATAAAAAGCAATAGGCTCCGAAGCTCCAAAACGAGGAACGGTGACAGGCACGGTGCAGGTGATGTGTGTGCTCTGGCTATCCCGTGGAAAGGCACTGAGGAGCACACAGTGTAACTCATTACAGAAATATCTCCCACAATTCAGCCGCTCTGTGCTTTGGAGAGACTGTTCAAGAGCCAGCTCAAACATAAGCCTACCTTGTGTCAGATCCTCCTTCCACAACTTCTGTTAATGGGAACCAGAAATTAGGTCTGTGTCAGAACAAAGTAAGTCCACTCTTCCAAAGACTCTTATTAAAATAGGCTGCTTTTACACTTTACTGTGATGTTAAACATAGTTTTAAAAATTTTACATGATTTCAAACCATCCCACACAAAAAATCTCTGACCAATGGACTAAAGGTCCCTAAAGTCCTGCAAAGTGTTCTCTGGCTCTTACATGCTGGTTTGTAGTGGGGAGCTTTGAGAGAACCACTGTCAGGGACACTGGGATGTGCCCCAGTCAGTGAGGCTCCACACAAGCAACCAAAAGGAGCTAAACCGGCATGTAGGCTTTATGAAAAAGATGAAGGGCATGGGTGTCACTGAGCAACCTTAAGCACCTGGTAGGTCTCATACCCTGCAGTGCTCTCTTTGGAACTGTTAATTTCTCCTTCCTCAAAAGGAAGAAAGATTGCTGTGAAAACAAAATTTAGTAACTTAATAAATTCAAATTAAAACAAAACCATCCCAAATCAATTAAAAAAACCCTACATTCTTTTTTTCAGCCACTTTGACAGAGCCCTATTGGTTCTCCCTCAGCCCTCATCAGTCCTGCAAGCCAAGCAACTACTCATCTCTGCCTTCCCCATGTGGACCACTGACTTCAATACCCCAACCCCACCTGATACAATACTCAAACCAATACACTCAAGCTGTCAGAACACTCCAGCTTAATTTTATCCAAAAGAAATAGAGAAAGAGAGGCCACCACAGCAGGAAGAAAGCTAGAGTAAAACTGGACAAGACAGCATTGCACCCTGGATCTGCATCCTGTTCCCTCCTGCGACAAATGACAAGCCTGGCTGCAGCTAGCAGATGATCCAGAGTAGCTGGATGTTCACGTCTTACATTTTCTTTTATGCTTTGTCCTTTTTTGCCTCAAAGGGGAAAAAAAGAGAAAATATAGCATGGCAGAAACCAAAAAGACTGTAGAATTCCATACATGGAGAAGGAATGAGCAGGTTTTACACTCACAAGACCTTTAAGAAGGCAGCAAGCATTGTATTCTTCCTATGCACATTAGTAAAAAGCTAAAATAACTGAATCACCCCAAGACAGTCATCAGTCTAGAATATTGCCCTGATATATGAATCTCCAATGTATTAGGAATGTAAAAAAAAATTTGCTGGATTTCTTTGACTGCTGCAATGTTGCAGCAAAAAGTGCATTTGAGCAGTGATCCCAAAATGTGTTTAGCCTAATTTCACGCCAGGCAAATGCTGTTTTCTTATCTCAGACTTGGAAGTTTACAGTGAGAAGTAAATCTTTACAGATCAGTACCTAACTACATACTCTACACTTCCCTCTCAACTCAAAATATTCTTTACTGCTTCAAAGAAATCCAAAAAGACAAGCACACGGCCCTTAAGTAAAGAAGGCTGCAGGAACATGTAACAAACAGCTCACAAGTGCTGTGGTGCCACCAGAAGGTTTCAGTAAAGCTTCTGGGATACAGACTCAAATGCAGGATGAGGGTGGAGCAACAAACAGACAACCAGTCATTTCGTGAAGGTTTTAAGTCAGAACTGCTTATATTTTATCTTTTAAATAAAAAATGGCTTTGGTTTCCTAGTCAAGAGGGACAATAAAGGAGACTTGTTTTCATAAAGAGCATGATGCTAAGCAAGTCAATCTGCAGTACAAATATGTTTTTCTTGACCACCCTTATATTTAAGTTACCTTCACAAAAGTAACCTCCATGACTAAGCAGCTAATAAAAAGTTATCTTGGGTAAAAATTCAGGTGTTTTTTTCAGTAGAGTATTAGAAGTCCTTGTGATTTCTGAAGCAGTTTTTTCCCCACTTTTCCAAGCAAGACATCTGATCCCATTGTTGCCAGTGATGCTTTGTCCAACTACAATCTATGGTTAACAGGTTTGGTTCACCCACACAGTTGGCCACATGCAGGTTCAGGAGCAACACAGTTGACCTTTTCATCATAAAGGTGGGAAAACTCTCACAATAAATGAAAAATTTCTTAAAATACTTTCTCATGCAATTTCCATCAGACTGATACATCACCCAGTTAACACTCTATTTTTTCAAGAATAATAAATACATTTAAAATTGAAGTCCTTGAGTTAGAAACAAAGACGTAACTTGGCTTCTCTTATCCATTCTGCTCTTTGATAACAGTCACAATATCTTTCAACTGATGGTATACTTACAGAACAGCCAACTGGTGGCTTCACAGTAACAAATAAGACTGCCATTCATTTAATCAACACCCAGCACCATCCCAACAAACTCTAGAAAGCATCTCTGCATAGCTATGAATATCTAAATACTTTTTGAAAACTAGACCAAGTTTTTCAGGAGTGTGTAGAAGGACATTCAGAATCGAACAGAGAGACTATCCAAGTCCCATAGCCAGGAACACAAATCACTAGATAGCTAGGGTCCAATTCCCCTCTGCTCAGAGGGTCAGCAGCAGTTTGCATCCCTCAGGCTGATTCAAGTCCTCAAAATAGAGCTCACATTAAAATATATTAAATTACTTCAAGGAAAATTAATACAATCAAGGCTACATAAGGAACAGAGCTGTCAGATAAAGTACTCCCTTCTCCAGAAAGTATTTTCCCATCAATTACAAAGTTTTGGTACAGCAGCATAAGTTTTTAACAGTACACTAACAACAGAAAGCTCTCATTTCCAATAGCATTGTCAAAGTACATCTTAAAGATGATTTAAGCTTTAGGTTTGCATAATTTGTTCGGTTTTCTTAAAGCAGAGTGCACACAAAATGCTTGCAGCACTTTTATTTGGGGATTATTTGAACAGTCTATTCTTGGGTAGCCGACTTGTAATGTTTCAATGTGCGTGCAGAAGGATCAGTAGCTTTAACCCATCTTGGCATCCAGTAGTGGGGCAGCCAGCTGCTCCGCCCTGAGTAGTGCTTTTCAAAGATCTGGCGGTAGTAATAACTTTCTTTTGTTTTAGGAGGATTGAAAGGATATTTCTCCACTGCCTTCTCCAGTGAAAGGTCATCAACCTACAGACATAAGCAAAACTCAAGTTAAGCTGCAAATATCTTTAACTTTTAAAGACATACAAGGATTCGCCAACCACTAAATGCTCACAGTTTTGGGGGAAAAAAAAAAAAAGTTATTCTGGAGGCACAGGTTTGACAGGTCAAAACTTTGTCACGAGCTCACTTGATCTTTATGCATATGCAAATGTATTTCCAGTGCTGTTGGTATTTCTCTGCATGACATGTGAAGCCCATTTCTCTGGGTCACAGCCACCTTTGTTAGTAAGGTCACAAACACTTCTTTCCTACCCTTCCTTTGCTGTGAAACAAGTGGAAAAACTTAAAGCAGTCATTATGCCATGTAAGTGGCTTCCTAGGTTGTTTTTGTAGCTTGGAGAACAGTTGGCTGTTCATATAACCATGCTCTTAGCAACAGAAGACCTGGGATGCAGAGGCAAAGATGCCTGCAGTTGCTATGTTGGCTGAGAAAGGAAGGATAAATAGTTGCACCAGTTGAGGCAATTTCAATGAGCAGTTTCCGCTGCCAACATGCTGTCTAGCTTTTTATGTCTGTGAAACAGATTTGCTGCTCCTACAGCAGTACAGGCTCAAAACAGGCAGCACAACACTGCTGCCTGACCCAACTACTTTCTTGCCTGAGGAAATAGAGAGAGAAAACGGGGAACAAAGAGTTGGTTGTAGGACAGACAAGCTCCCATCCACAGGCTTGACTACACGTATTTCCATGTAACAGAGCTCTGGTGTAAATAGGGTGTTATTCCTTCCTCTCCATGATTAAACTACCTCTGCACTCCAGACAGGATTATCCTTTGTACAGAGTCAAAATGCTGTAAGTCTTCACTGGTTAACAATGCAAGCAGAGGCTTTAAAAAGCAAAAAGGCTTATCTAGGGACGGCTTTGAAAAACAAATGACGCAAACAAGAAAGTACATTATAAAGTCATTATGTTGTTACTCAGCTGCAGAGTAAGTTCATGAAAGTGCCTTCAGCTGAAGCAGCTGCTTGGCCTGTAACCCAGAAATTGTGTTTGTCGATACACAATCTAATTAGCAATCCAGACACTTAAATGATGTTCATTTCCTTACACAGTCATTTCTGGCAGGGTCTAGCATTTCTTTGTAACTAGGATCACAAATGCCTTTAACAAACTCTGATATTTAGAAGAACATTGATTAAAATTTGTCTTACTCCTCCACCAGGAAGGTCAAGCTAACTGTTATAACCAGATTTATTCTCTCAACTAAGCATGTGAGCTGCCTCCCACTGGCAACCGTATGTAATAGACCTAAGTGAGAAAGGAAAAAAAGTTGTACTCTACCTGTTGATCAATATAGTCCTGAAGAATGGAAAACCAGGATTTCTTTACTGATGCTATACCATCACTGAAAGCTTCTTTGGGTCTCCAGAGAATTTCTTTGGGAAGTAAATTGGAATCTTCAAAGGACAATCTTAAGAGGTATTTTTCAATTCCATTCTGTTTGCAGAACAAAAAACAATGTCATGAGTCTCAGGAATTGTAGTGCAAAGATCTGGATTTAACACTTATTAAATGGTTTCCCTTCAGAAGTTTTGGTCAGAAAAGGGTTCCTAGTAGCCCAAGAATTCAGTAAAATATTTAAGAGCATGCTTGACTTTGGGTGGAGGACTTAACCATTGAATTCAGCAACCCGGTCATGCTTAGAACACTAAGTGTCAGTGAATTTGTAAACTTACACTTGGATCCAACCCTAGTTTTACATACCTTTGGGATTCGCAGTTCTGCTGGCAGAGATAAATAATAAGAAGTAAACCGATGATCCAAAAATGGGACTCTCAGTTCAAGGCTAAGCAGGGGGAATAAATAGAAAAGACACTGAATTAATCCAACAACTCATCTACTTACAAATTCCACAGCAGCTAAGCTTTCCCTGTCTTTCACATAAACACCAGGTTTTCTGCTTTTACCTGGAAGAAATGTCACTTGCGTATTTACGACTACCTGAATTTAATTGACCAATTTGTAAAGTTAGGTGTATGGTCTACACAGATTAAAGACTATGATATTTTAAAATGCCATATGCCAATTCAGGGCAGTTTATAGTGCCCTGAATTTACAGACTACAGTCCTATAGGCTCTGCAACAACCATTGCAATATGTATGCAAAAGCACATTTTAAAAAATCCTCTTCCTCTCAAGTTGCTCACAAGGATTTGCATCAGATTTGTAAACATATCATAGAACCAAGCAAAGACTTCTGCTGTCATTTCTGAAATCCACATTTGTTTGTGTTTTCAAGAAACAACAAACAGGAGCCCTACAGCATTCACACAAGTTCTCTCCTATACCAGTGGTAGATACACACATACAAAGCCTTTCCGCTTTTGTACACCACAGCTTCTAAGGACACAGAAGGCAACCAATAAATGACAGTAGCTGCATCTTCAGCAGAAAGAACCCCTCTCGGTATGTCTCCTCAAGAGACATTTTGCTGTTCAACTTCACAAGTGAAAGGAGATGTTATACTGCATCCCAGTAATTTCATCGTCTCTTTAGTTTCTACTCTGATAAAAAGCTTCAGCTACTTCAGGTAATACCCACCTTACCAAAAAAAACCAACAAATGAACACAAAACTGAGTATTCAGTATCAAATACTGAGGGCTCAGTTTCTCCATATACTGACAAGATTTGCACTGTAAGTCTTTCCTCACAGTTATTCTTGTTCCCAACTGATAATGGCAATTTCATACTTTCCTCTCTACTCTTAGTTTTTCTCCATAAATCTGAACACCGTAACTTCTGTTCTAATTTGTTAATATGAGGGTTCTTTCTTCCTAATTGTGCTGTGCAGCAGAGGCCAAAGTGAAACAAAAGCAGCCAGCATGTGATATTAAACAGCCTTGAAAGTGTAGTGAAAATTTTCCACACAAAACAAATTATGAGGTGGATGGCAGGTCTCCTGCACTTTACCCATCTCTTTTATAGGGAAGAGAAACATTAAAAAATTGTAAAAAGTTGGGCAAGTAATTTTGTGGCAGGACAATATACAACAAAAGCTTCCCAAAAGCTAAGTTGTTTGCTTTGCCAAAGGTACCATTTTTTTCTTACCTACAGACAGCTTTCCAACATTATTCTCGGTTTAATTAATGTATTTCTTTTAGTAAAATGCTTCTGTTTAGTAAAACAATACTATTTTCTACAGCGCTCAATTTGGAAATCTTTAAGGTATCGGGTACACAGATTACACCCTAATATCTCTTTATTACAGTCAGCTACCTGACTAATGGACATACTTTTTTCAGTATGTTTAGTTCTGATGACCATCAGATTCAAGATTTCTCTTTGCCTAAACCTCCAAAGACCACAAAGTCAAATACAAGTTTCCCTTCCTCCTTAACTCCGAGTGTTTGTATTTCTAATTCACTGCTTCTGTAAAGACCAGTACAGTCCCAGACAAAAAATATCTCAGTCAGCAACACAGTGGGCCCTATAGTCACAGATCAGATTAAATTTGGCAGTGTGCTTTACTGTTGCTCAAATTCCTTAAGGCTACAACTTCATGTTGGTATACAAATCCTCAGCAGTCTTTTCCTGCTTAATCTTTTGCTTTTAAATTACGAGTGCTCAACATCCAAGGGAATACATTTTACCCATGTGCTGCAGTAGTTCTGTCTGCACGAAGTACATCGAACAGGTAGAGCTCTTTCAGAAGCCTCTCACTCTCTTCTGCAGCTTCCTCAGGAGATGGTGCCTGAAAACAAACATAGCATGGAGCACACAGGTGGAACACAGCTGCACTGAGAGAACCATTGCTGGCTGTCCTGCATTGAATTGTAGGGATCACCAAGTGAACTCAAAACCAGCAAAAACTACATACAAGAAATAACAACCTCAGGAACTGCTGAAGATTGAGAAAGCTATCTTTTAGGTGATTAAATCCCTTGGATTTTATGCCACCCAAGAAGAAAAACTCAACAAATATACAGTTATGACAATTCTCAAACATCACACCTTGAAATCTCAGAGATGTTCTGTTGAAAGGCAGAACAAGCAGCTCAAGGGCATTCTGTATAGTGAATATATTTACCTTATGGAAATATATATATCCTTGTGTCAGCTCATCTGATCCTTCTCCTGAAAAAATGACCACACTGTCTGTTTTCTTCCGAATATATTTGGAGACAAGATACATACCTTAAAAAAAAAGATAAAGTTATTAAAGTACATCTACATACATGATGCTATATACAGCCAGTAGTTTTAAATTTAGCATTTTAGAAATTTGTCTCCTACACTACTTTCTTCTGTAGCAAACAATGTAAAGTAGCATCTCATTACTCAAAGCCACCAACAGTCATACTAAGGTGGTGCTGGCAAATACATCTAAACTGTGTATTTACACTCGGCCCTCAAAATATCAGAAAGATGGGTCTACTTGTGATCCTGGGAACACTGGAGGATTACCATGGGAACATGAGAGGAGTTGTTCTGATTTAAGTTGAAATTAAGTGCATGATTAATTCCAGCACAGTGCTGAAGAAACCTTCTAGTCTTGGAGAAAAACAAAAGTTGCTGTTTAACTCTCTGCCACTCTGAGTTGAACTGGATGAAGCCCTTTTTTCAATTTTTTTTGTAAAGAATTATTTGTAAAACAGAATTATGCCTTCCATTCAATGCATCTTTCTGAATGGTTCACTTTTATAACAGAAGTATTACAAATCTACTGAAAAGGATCTAGTTCACTACTTCTTATACTAAGCAGCAAATCACAAAGAAAAAATGACAGGAAAAAAGTATGCTTTAATTTTTAAAGAAATGAATTCATTATTTTACATTGCTAAATCCCATCTTCATGGAGGAAATTCCACAAAGGGAGTTCAGTTTTGAAAACTGTGTTGCCCATCTGGCTTCGTAACTCTTTTACAACATTTTAGGACGACACAAGATTAACTGGGTAAAATGCTGTAGCTTGCATTACACAAAAGGTCCCACTAGATTAGGGGTTTTCCCCTCTTATCAGGCTGGCAGTGCTTCGTTAGAAGCTGCTGGTGACTTCCCTCACTTCTCAGAATCAAACATACATTATAAGAACCTGTGTTACTAAACCTATGTTACTAAAGGGCAATAATAAATATTTCACATTAGTATTAAAACTATGCAAGGAAAGGGTAACTATGATTTGCTATCATAATATTCAGTACCTCAAAAAACCTGTGAATTTCCCCCTTCCTCCACGGTTCATGCTTACTAGAGCAGAAAACTTAGACCTGCAGATCTAACATTTCTTCTTCATGTAGCTCATATTTTTTTTCATCTCAAAGCTTCAAGACCAGTTCTTGACAATTGTTTTGTGCAGTCAAGGACTTGCAAATAACTGCTTTTGCCTCAGTGTGGTATCACAGATAAGACCAGGGAGCAAAACTTTGGAGTCCCAGTCCCCAGGTTCTGTGCCAGCTAAGGGATCTAGCAGATGACCATGTGGGTTCGCATAAAATTTTATTTGGGTGATATAAACCAAAGATTGCCATTAAAAAAATCATACCAATAGAAGCTCTTATTGTTGTTATATCGTAGGTTTCCAACGAGAAGATAACCTCCTCTATTGCCTGGATCCCCTCTTCAGTGTTAAGTATTACTTCATGATGTTCACTGCCTATATGTGCTGCCACCTGTTTGCAAAAGGTCAAAACAATGCATCACTTTTCAGCTAAAACATTTTATAAACATACATCGTGTTTAAATCAAACACATCCAGTGAAAGCACCAGCTCCCTTCTACTACAGTGAAAATTATGACATTAAGCCAAGAAAAGACATTACTTAGCAGCCCTTTGACTTGCAGTGGTATGTTCATCAGAAAGAATATAGTCTCCTTAACTACAGTGTTCAATCATGATTGCAACAGACCATCCAGCTGCTTGCCTAAAACGTTAACAGAATCTGTAGAGGCTCTAAATATTCCAGATATCTGCCTTAAGAGAAAAAGCAGCACAAAAGTCATGAAAGCCCCAGATGCCAAACAGTTTGTACAAAGCTGTTAATTCAGCAAACTGATAATTAACTTACATTACAAACTGATAATTAACATATATACAAATGCCTTAGTATAGGAACCATAGCATGGAGATCTACCCTAAAACCAGAGGCAGAAATGAGACAAGTCCAAAGTACTATCCTTTTGGCAACAATGCAACAGGGACTCCGTCATGAAAGTCTTCCAAATGCAAGAGAAAACAGCTAAGATTCCAGTTGCCTCTTTCGTAAGATTTAGCAGCAAATGTTGTACTAAATGATTTACTGCAAATTGATTTACATCATAGCAATAAATGACTATCCAGTATTACTATTAATGCCATATAATGAAGTTAGCACCATTCATAGACACTGTTTAGCACTCAGTAGCCCAGAACAAAGTAATGCTGAAGGTACCTTTCTGGCAGCAAGTAAGTCAGGACTGTTTTCCATTCCAATTGCAAAGGTTTGTAATGGATAATTGATGTTGATTTCTTTCATCAGTTTCAGAAGAACAGCTGCAACCAAGCTGGAATCTAAGCCCCCTGCCAACAAAAGAAATTACCTGATTAGGTGTTTGAACGATGTTTTGCTTCCCCTTTAAGGAATCTCGACACTGGAATGCTATGAGTGGGCTTCATTTTTAAGCTATGTGAATCCAAGGTACTTCTCATACAAGTGCACATTTACCTCTGCTTAATGAAAGAATCAGGCAACTTTAGTGGAACATCTTAAGAGACCATCGTTAGTACTTTTGGTGTCAAAAGCATTAGTGGAACTCCTTCTTTAAGATAAACAGAAAGTATACTGAACACATTGTACCACTAGAGAATATGCCCCTCCTCAACTCTGCTAAAATGGGGTTTATCCTCCATTTCAAAACCACTCCCTATCTTCCTCTTACCTACACATTTGACAGGCTACTGATGGGACTATGGACTTTTTTTTTGTTTGCTGCAAGTAAAAGAACAGAATTAAGTAAAAGAACAGAATGCTTAGTGTAAGGGTTCCACTTTTCTTCAATCATTCTGTTTTTTTCCTCCTCCTCTGTAAGGAGAAAGGATTTGAACAGTTTGGAGAACAAGCAAAAAATAAAACCAAGAGATGCACAACCTGCCTACCTGTACTCTAAGAATCCACCTTCTTATTGTCATGAGCTAGTTCTGCTAATCCTTGGCTAGTTCTACTTGCTGCTATCCTACAAAGTACTGAGCAAAACACAGTACCTGTTTGCCCACATCTGCCTGCAGTTCTGACAAGCATGAGGCAAAACCCTCTTCTCTTTGTTTCCTACAGCCTGCATGTGTTTTTTCAGCTAAGTGCATTAGCATCAATTCCCACCATGATCCCCTTTGTGGACATGCTATCTTGTAAAAAAAAAAAATATTTCCTGTTGAAATTACATGCAAATTCTGAGAAAAGGAGAGCACAGAAAACAGAGTGCTCAGGATGCGGAAATCAGGAAAATAAAAACCCGAGTTTCCACTGTGACGTTGAAGAATTCCCTCTGTGATTAGAAACAAAAGCAGTGATGTTCCAAGCATACTCAAAATTGTGAAGCACTGAGATACACTGGTATTACTTACACCAGCACAGGCACTTAGTTTTGCTGCTTCCTGCATGTGCATCTGAGGAGCTGCTGACTGCCTTCTAATTTGGTATTTGAAATCTGGGGTTTAAACAAGCTTTTTTATTGAAACGAAGATCTTCCAACTCTATGTGTCTTCCTGTTTAAATTACCTTCTTCCTACTTTTTATGATGCCATAGTAAAGAAATGGTCCAGCACTATCTCCTGGTCAGTTCTCTCATTCAGATGCACATTTAGGGTTCATGACAAATGAGTGTAATTACTGTTGCTCAGTGAATGCATGAAAATCATTCCAGAATTCTAACCACAAGTACCAAGTGCTACACAAACACAGGAAATAAGGTGTCAGACCCATGGTTACAGAGCCCTTACCTATGCAAAGTACCTCTGTAACACTGAACCATCAGATCACAACAGCGATCAGCTAAGTCAGTGAACAACCTCCTATACCACAAGCTATTACCTTATCTGCAAAAGTGTAGCAAATAATTTTGGTCCAGATGGTCTCCTGTAATATGGTAAACTAAGGAAGTTTAGGATGGAGACTAAAGCAAAGGTGGCAAGTAAGAATTCTCCTGCTTCTGAAACATGCCAAGGCTTTCTTCTAAGTTCAATCTGCATAAAGTGAATGTAATAATTACATTTTCTTTTTAGACACCAACCTAAGTATAAATCTCGTGTATTTAAGAATACATTGAGTGATTTTCAACAGGAATACCATATTTATTTGTCTTCTTTAAAAATGCTCAGTGTCTCAATAAGTCAAGATCCCAGCTCAGAGAAAACTTTAAAAGCATAAGACTTTCAAAATACTTGTAAACTGGAAAACTTGATTCCAAACTAACAAGTTCTCTGTTGCCTGTTCTAAGAAGCAAATGAAGATTCAGATTATTTCAGGTACATTGCAGCAGAACAGCCAATATACTTTCCTTTAACTAGTAGAGGATGGGTAAAAGAGAGAGAAGGTAGAGTCACTGTGGTTCTTGCCACCTACCTGACAGAAGACAACCAATCCTTCTGTGAGCCATCAAACGTTTTCTAACAGCATTTTCAAATAGAATACGGATGTTGCTTTTCACCGTTTCAAGGTCAAAACCTGCTCAAAAAAGAAAAGAGAAGAGTAAAAAATGTTCAACAAGTGTTACTTAGACTTTGCTGTATGATCCTAATTAGGAAACAAAGGCTTTTGTCTGAATCTCCTTTGATAACACGGAGATTCTTTGTACATGACTGCCCACAAAAACAATTCTAAAGTCCCTACATTTTAAAGGCTCTTACAGGTTGTTTTTTTTATTAAATGGTACTTTTTTTAAACCAATCAATGCAAATTTTACATTCAAAGATTATGATTTTTTGACTTTTAAATCAGAGTAAGTAGCAAAATCTTTGCTGTACTACCTGAAGGCAGAGTTTCCACTGTATCACATGCAACATGGAGTGGTTCATCTTTACAGCTATGAAATTTTACTAATTCCACTGATGCAACCTTGCCAGAGGGCTTTAAATCCAACACTTCATAATGACCCGGAAGAAACGGTTCCACTTTAGAACATAAGGATGTTGAATGCTTTAAGTTGATAAGTCCTAGACATAAAAAGGGAAAAAAGAAAAATGTCAGAGTTTTTGACTTAAAATGGTTAAGTTATACCTCACTCAACAGCCTCTCTACTAAAATTATATACAAATATTTTCTCTGGATCCTAAATCTGGTATTAAAAAAACAGCCTTTTGAGTCACCATCAGTCCTGGCCAGAGCATGATTCTGCTTCTGGCAGGACATACACATAAATCTGAGTCATCTCAAGATGAGGCAGATAGCAGAGAAAGCAAACCAGCAAGTTCTACTAATTGGCAAGTAGCAATTTATCCCTGTGAGCACTAGGAAGAGCACTTTTCTAACTGACTACATCATGTCCAGGTCAAGGTATAACATGCTTAGGAGAATTTGAATGACAATTATTAACTAATTTTGTGTTTAAAATTAAGCGTAGTCAAACTAACAAGGGGTTTGCAATAAAACAACATCATTGTAGTGATTGCTTAATTGAAATATATTTAGTGATTTCAAAACTCATCAGTTCTAGACGGATCTACTCCACTGCTATTGAAGGCCAAGTATCAGACTTGTAGCCAAACCTCATTTCCATTCCCCATGTGAAAGAGGATGTTTTGCACCTGCTGGTCACCTGGATGCCCCTTGATGACATCCTCAAAAGGGACACTGAATTGCTGTTAGAGAGGGACTGGTAATTCACTGTGATTGTTATAGGACACAGTCTCCAAAACATTCACTTCCCTTCTTCCTTCACAAGCAACAGAAATGCTCTTAGCATTACTACATAGAAGTACTCAAGTAGAAGTACTACTATTAGAAGACTCAACCTACATTGGTGCCTGATAATAAAATAGATACACAATAAATGGGAGAGAAATAATCATGAAAGTCAGTTTTAGCCAAAGTGCATTTTAGGCAATAAACTCCCTTTTGACACTATTTGGATCTGTTTATGATAGTGCCAAGACCAGAGATAATTATTTTAAAAGAGAGAGAAGTGATGTGTCTCACATCTCAAAGAAAAAAAATCATCATCAAATGAAGTGTCATTCTGGGAAATTACCCAATGCTGCAGTAAATTTCAGCAGGGTTTCAAAATTTCCGGCTTTTACAGATTAGCAGTTCTTGTGGCATAATTACCTAGTTCACTATGTAATACCAAGACCAAAGTCTAATATAATTTATTGCAGCATAGGTCTAGTCTAAGTCAATAGACTATATTTAACTTTGGCCTAACATAAAACATCTTGAGTTCAATACTACTGTGACTCCAGAACACAAAGGATTCTAGTTAAATAAGTAAGCTATTTTAGGGATATTAAGGACAATTAAACATCTTGGGATGTTTTTATTTTAATGATGTGTAGATCTTATACTACTAAATATTGCTCATATATTACCGAACTTATAGTTCATTTTCTCTTCACATTAAGAATAAAAGCCCGACAAACACGTATGTCTCCAACAGCAACACCTAAGATTATTTAGGCACTAAACATAACTGGCTTTACCTTTTGCCTCGGAACAGACACCCAAAAATCCATCATCAGTCAGCACCTTAAACAGCGGTCTGACTCCATAAGTATCTCTCGCCAGAAACACTTTTCTGTTTGCAGTGTCCAGAAGGATGAAAGCAAATACACCATCTAGCATGCATGCTGTTTGTTCTATTCCTCCTCTGTTGTATAGATGAAGGATAACCTCACCATCCACTAATGTCTGATAGTCAAATCCAAACTGCTTCTGCAGCTAAGAAAAAATATAAAGAAAAACATAAATAAGCATTTGCAAACATTGTAAGCTTGGTAATTGTTTCATAAGAATAAACTTGTATGTAAAAGCACAGTTTAAAAGATATATAAGTATTTCTGTCAAAGAAGGACATGATACTTTTGTGTTCAAAGTTGTACTGGATTTGTGTGGCCAGGCTTTGGTAGTGGAGGGACTACAAGGGTGGCTTCTGTGAGGAGCTGCCAGAAGTTTTCCCCACCTCTGGCAGAGCCAACGTCAGGTGGCTCCACGACAGACCTGTCGCTGGCCAAGGCTGAGCCAATCAGGAATGATAGTAATGCTTCTGTGATAACATATTTAATAATGAAGAAAAGTTATTGTGCAGATGTAATTGCGGCCAGAGAAGAGCGAGGTGAGGATATGTGGAGAGGAACAGCCATGCAGACACCGAGGTCAGTGGAGAAGGAGGGGCCGGAGGTGCTCCAGGTGCCAGAGCTGGATTCCGCTGCAGCCTGTGGTGCAGCCCATGGTGAAGCAGCTGTGCCCCTGCAGCCCATGGCAGATCACGGGGATGCAGGGATCCACCCGCAGCCCCTGGCGGAGCACCCTGCCAGAGCAGGAGGATGCCTGCGAGCTGAACCCATGGGAGACCCATGCTGGAACAGGCTCCTGGCAGGGACCAGCAGACCTGTGAAGAGAGGAGCCCACACTGGAGCAGGTCTCCTGGTGGGACTTGTGACCCTGTGAGGGACCCATCCTGGAGCAGGCTGTGCCTGAAGTACTGCACCTCATGGACTTGTGACCCAGGACCCACACTGGAGCGGTCTGTGGAGAACCATTGCTGTGGGACAGACTCGTGCTGGAGAAGGTTGTGGAGGACTGTCTCCCGTGGGAGGGAGCCCACACTGGAGCAGGGGAAGAAATCTCCTTCAGAAGTGGCAGGAACATCATGTGATCAACTGACCATAGCCACTATTTCCCATTTCTCTGCTGGGGAGGAGAAGATAGAGCTCAGGAAGGAAGAAAGGGTGGAGGGAAGGTTTCTTTTCTTATGGCTTATTTTACTTCTCATTATCCCACTCTGATTTTGTTGGTTATAAAATCAATTTAACTTAATTTCCCCAAGTTCAGTCTGTTTTACCCATGACAGTATTTGGTGAGTGATCTTCCCCAGTCCTTATCTCAACTCGTTAAGCTTTAGTTGTATTTTCTCTCCCCTGTCCACTTGTTGGGGGGAAGCTTTGGTGGGTGCCTGGCATCCAGCCAAGGGCAACCCGCTACAAAAATTTTACTGAGGATCATCTCTTAGGCAAAGAGACTGACAATGCAGTCTTAAGTAATTCACATTAAGGCAAGTTTTCAGGGATACACTTTTACCTTAGGATGTCAAACCGCAAACCCATGACCCTGGTCTTCAGAAGCACTGTCAAAAAAACCCCACCAAACAACTCAAAACACATGGACACGTGCAACATCTCTGCAGAATAAAGTACTTTGGAAATAATCTTTGGTTTACTTATGCAGTCACTACAATTCCTCAGCTTTTTTTATGCAGAGAATTTCCTTCTGCCTAATCTTCCTCCATTCCTCAAACCAGCCTTTTTACTCTGCCTATGCATATAAAACGAGGGAGGAAGAAATTAGCTGTCAGATGTAAGTCAGACCAAATTTTCTTCATGTTCTTCTGGTGCTACTCTTAAAAGTCCTTTCAATACATACAAAACAAAGGGAAAGAGAGGGTTTCACTAAAACTCTAACAAGTCAAGAAACCCCATAAAACCAATGCTTTAACATTTTAAGTTCTTTGGTTCTAATTATTACTTATGGGGCAGTCTTAGATCAAAGTGAGTCGATGTTAAAATAAGTAAGTCATTGCCCTCAGGAAGGCACCTGTTTCACTGATGATCCTTTCCTAAGTACGTTTCAGACACAAGCTTGAAAGAAAAATCACATTACAAATAAAGAGGGTACATAATGTAGTGACAACAACCAAACCAATTCCTGTAGATGGCAATGCAAGTGTTGCACAATTACAGTCCCCTTAGGACTGTGTGTAGCATGATTGAGAGTAATTCTTACTGCTTTCAACAGCAGAAAAACCACAGTGCAAAACACTGCAAGTAATACAGACTGTTGGTACAATACATTTCACACGTACTGCAGGGCAAAGTCTCACCCTCCAAACAGCCAGATACTCGAAGACTGGGAAAAAAACCAAAATCTCCTGCCTATTCAGTCAAATTCCCAATGACATTACTGATGTCACTGATGTGACTGACAGCAGCCTGACTTGACTTTAAAAATGTGATGTTAAAAATGCTGTAACATTAGCATTAGAAATGCTACAGTATCTCAGATTATTCATACGTTTTTGATGCTACCACATTTAGTATGTGATACATTTTACACATTCATTCAGCATGATTCAGAATCAGACACAGTTTTAAGCTGCTTTTTACATCAAATTTGGATGATCTGAATCATCTTGCCAAGTAACACAGGCAGCATGGACATCTCAGCACAGGGACTGAGGAACACTGACAGTGTTTGGCAGCAGCAGCACATCCATCAGGAACATTTAGAAACTTCAGGAACTAAACAGAGTTGCTGCTTGTTTTGTGCCTAAGAGACTTAGGTGGCTCTCAAAAACTCCACAAAAAACCTGACTTCTGCTGCAGACACCTAAGAACTTTCGTGGCATACTGGAAACATCTCCCTAAGGCTTATTGCTTTTATATAAATACATAAGCATGCATACTATGCATCACTGTATCTTAAGGGACATATCCCATTTGATGGAGATGCAATAATAAAAATGCAATACCCAACAACTTGGGAGAATGACGACCCAAAACAATTGAAGAGCAAGATGGTCTAGAAGCATTTGTATTATGAAGAGAGAAGAAGGGGAGAAAGAGGCTTGGAACTCTTCTCCCCAAGAGATAACGAAGAATGTGTCTTAACTTTCAACTGAACAAACCTGATGATGCAAATATTTATTGCCCTTTTTGTCAATTAAAAAGTGATTTTTAAGTATTAAAGATTAAGTATGTTGCTAAATAAGCTACCAGATTCGCAGCTCATTCAGACAATTTATTTCCTTTTAAATACTAGTTCTTTGCTAACTTTCACATTTTTTTCTTATATTCTAGTTCAACATATTTTAAAGATGTTCTGAATATGCACTAGTCTTGAAATCGAAAAAAAAATATAAAAAAAAGATGTTTTTAAAATTGCCTTATCATGTATACAACACTTACCTGTTTGAAATTGTAGATTTCTCCATTGTAACACAGCCACAGGTATGGGAATTTCTTCACCCGGATAGGCTGCATACCATACAACTGATCAACAACTGCCAGGCGGTGGAAACCAAAACAGCAGTTGGTGAAACCATTGACGTTCTCAAAACGAAATGCATCAGGACCTCTGTGCGCTATCTTCATGGCACTTAGACACTGCACAGAAAGGCATTCATCGCTCCCGAACAGGGCCCAGATGCCACACATTGTGAGGCTCTTGTTCTACCTGCAAGTGGAGAACCTGTTCAAGAAAGACACAGACACTGTAAGCCAGAGCTCACACTCTGCATTGGGCCTGGCCGACAGGGAGTACATTTTCCCCTCAGCAGCCCTCATAGTGCTGTGTTTTGTGTTGGTACCACAGCAGTGTTTTTTGGCTGCTGCTGAGCAGTGCTCGCACAGCATCAATGCGAGCCAACATTTCCCCCTCACCAGAAGGCTGGGGGCAGGCAAGATCTCGGGAGGTAATGTAGCCAGGACAGCTGACCTAAACCATCCAAAGGGATATTCCATATCTGATGTCTGCCCAGATTAAAAATCTAAGGGAAAGGAGGATAAAGGCAGAGCAATTACTACACGTGCTAAAGCCCTGCTTCCCAGGAAGCGGCTGGACATTGCTTGCTGATGAGAATGAGAATAAAATCTTTGTTTTTTCCTTTTGCTTGTGCATGATCTTCACTTTTCTTTAAAGGTAAACTGCCTTTATCTTAACCCATACGGTTTTTTAATTTTCATCATATTTTCTGACCCCTCACTCCATCCTGCTAAAGAGGGGAGTGATAGAGTGCCTTGGTGAGCACCTGGCATTCAGCCAAGGTCAACCCATCACACACCTGAAAAACACAGATAACAGAGGCAGGCTCTTAATCTCTCAGCTGTCAAGAGGCCTGATAAAAAGAACAGCAGACTTTACTAACATGAAGTAAAACCTGGCTTGCTCAAAGTATGATAAGCAAATTTTAGTCAGCAAGAAATTAGTTTGAAGTTTTACCTTTAGATACATTCTAAAGCAGCAAGGCTGTCTATGTTTTTTTTTTAATAGAACACAAAATAGAACAAATCATTACCGGTCATAGAGTATGATAGAGTTACTTCTGTTGAAGTAACACGATCTGAGCAAAAACATAAACCGTCCTTTCAGTTTGTCACCTTTACATATAAAGGGGGTTTTTAACAAAGAGGGAGGCTCTTTAGCAAGATCTGTAGTGACGGACGAGGGGGAACAGTTTCGAACCAAAGGAGCATAGGTGTGCTACGGGGAACCGGAGCTCCCCATCAGCAGCGTGGCAGGCCCAGATGGCAAAGGTGTGGAGGGAGCAACGCTGTTGCAGTGCCGTGCTCCCCTAGCACGCTGCTGCAGCCCCCGTGTCTCTGCAGATGCACACAGGCCTTGTAGCTCTCTGAACCCTAACCCTAACAGGGTAGGTGGGCTGAAGCTGGGGACCCCCAGATCAAGCGATGTCGCTGGAGACATGAGCCCAACAGACACATCAGCGCCATTACGGCTAAGGTTCAGGGAGCCACAAAGCCTTCAGCTACAGGGACGCTGGGGATGCAAAAGGCGTGCCAAGGGGAGCACGGCAGTGCAACATCGCGCCCCCTCCACATTTGTCCCATCTGGACATGGGATGGGGCGGCGGACCTCAGCCTCAGCACACAGAGCTAGGCTTCCCCACCATCTGGAGCGCCCTCCCGGTAACCCGCGGTTCTCGGGCGACCGCGCACACCCGCTCCCCTCGGGCCCTTGCACATGGCCGCCCCTTCCTGCAGCGGGTGCCGCACATCCCGGGCCCGCCGCTCCCTCGCCAGCCGGCGGCAGGAGGCCGAGTACCGCGGCAGCTCCCCCGGAGGCCCCCGACGGCAGCTCCTCCGGCCGGCTCAGCCCCACGGCCCCGCGCCGCCCCC
>VWPU01008903.1:0-165005 GCA_013398955.1 Callaeas wilsoni
CGGGCGACGGCGGCGCTGCCGCGGGGAGCGCCGGGCTCCGCTGGCCCCGCTCGCTGCGCGCCGCTGCCGGCCGGGCGGTAGCGCTCAGTCAGCCCTTCCACCTCTGCCCCGGCCCGGTGCGCCCCGGCGCAGGCGCTCGCTGTTAGAAAAAGCTCCACACGGGACAGATGGGGAACGTGGTTTTAATCAGCTTTGCCGAGCGCTGAGAGGAGCAGCCGGCGTGAGGTGGGCGGCGGGGTAAGGCGTGAGGGGACGGTAGGAACACCGCTCCCGGCTCCCCGGGGAACGGGGCTGTCCCTCGGCGTGCCCGGGAATAGCGCGGTGGGGATGGCAGCTGCCAGGGAGCGGTGCGAGGCTGAGGTAAGCGCCGGGGGGCTGTAGGCGTGAGGTCCAAGCAACTCGCCTGAAAGCCTCCGGAGGGACTTTAGGAGGCCCGAGTTGCATGCCCCGGTTTGCTGCCGTGTGCCGTATTCCGTACTGTGACACACGAAGCCAGGTGACGCGACAGGTCCGGGATAAACTCTGCTCGGCCGTGAGCCTGCGTGCCCTCGAGCCGGCCTAATCCCATGGCCTTGCTCGGAGAAATGTCTCGGTCCTAGCCGGCAAGGCTGCGCAGGTGGGCCTGCTGGCTGGAATCTGGACGAAGAATTCACGCCCTTGAACTCCCTAGCTGGGCATCGCCACAGCTGGTGCAAAAGAGCGGGTGCCTCCTACGGACTGTGCCTGTTTTCTGTGGTTTGCAGATCCCGGCTGTCACCCACGTGCGTTCCTCTGGCCAGAAGACATAGATGTCCCTTGCTACTGAGTCCTTGCATGGGTGTTTTGAGGATGAAACGCTACATAAACTCTTAAAGCACAGCACCTGAGGACATTGCTACCGACATGGACATCATTATTTATTTACGTTTGCTTTAATCAGGAGGAGCTTTTTTGTAAACATGAATTACCGGGCTCTTTCCTTGAGATGTCGTTTCTTGTTTCATGCTATTGAAACATTAATCTTAACTTATTATGACTCCTTTGTGTTGGTCAGCTCTCAGGGACATTTCCCTAGGCTTGAAAATGTGGGAGCTTTCAAGAATGTGTCAATCGTGCCAACTCAAGCCACTTGTGGGCTGCCAGACCGAAGTACTTTTTGTCATAGCTCAGTAGCTGTTCAAAGCATTATATCCTGCACTCAGAGGTTTTGTGTTCAGGAATGTCCATATAGGTCGTCACCTTCGTCCTACAAACTGCTTCTTTCAGAAGGCCTTGGTACCTGTATCACAGAGGACAAAAGGGACTTGCATCCAGGGTCCTCCAGCAACGCTTCCAGTTTTATTTTTCATAATCACAAGGATTGCTTCTCTACTCCCCGTTCTCTAAGGCTTGGAGCTTCATTTACGTTAACTGTATGGTTGAAACCTGAGCAAGAAGGTGTAATGTAAGTAGTATTGAAGGTGTTTACTTTCCTGATGCTCTTAAAAAAATTGATCGTTGTAGTCACGGTCATTATTAGCAAGCTCTTTAAACTTTTAAAAGGTGTGGTGGGAAACTGTGACGTTTATAGAGCCGTATTTAGGCTGGGGTCTTCCCAGATGTCAAGACAAGCAGCTTCAGTTTCAGTGGCACAGACTCAGATGATAGTCCAATCGCTTTCAGTGTTCAGAACTGTTCATACATAACGTGCGGGTCTGTTCTCAAAAAGAGAAATTTGTGTTTTCAATCCACATTCCTTCTAAAAGCTGCTAGAAAATTATGTTGTCACAGGGTTGTGCTGTTGCTGCTTTCATGACGGAAAAAAAAAAAATTATCTAAGATGGTAGGACTTCTCCAACACAAGTTAACAACAAACAAGGAAAGCCACAAAAACGTATATTTTGGGCATACAGAAGAGAGGTCATAGTGTTCCTGGAAGATGCGAGGAATGTTACCCGACTGGCAAACTGTGTTGCTGCTTTAGCAAATAATTCCACTATTTAAACTTCTAGTGAAATTTCTCTAGGTGCTCGCAAAATAGAGGTGGCTAAGCATTCTCCCTCTCCTATTTGCCTACATGTTGTATTTTCAGGAAACACCGCTATTAGAAGTCACCTTTCAGCTTGACTAGGCCTTACTACAATGAAGAACCTGCTTTTTGAAAAATGCGAAAAAAGTTCCCGTCATCTATCACAAAATGCAGAGCCTCCTACTCTTTCTTACCTTCATTGTGCAGATCTCTTTAAAATAAGCCACACAAAGAGTATAGTTTGTTACTTTGGATCACATGTCACAAATGATTTTATACTTGTGTTCATAACTTATTGTTACAATATAGCTAATGATCTGCTTTGTTGAGGCATTCTTGATACTTATTTTGCATGCTACTGCAAAATAGTCACTTGTCTAAGGGTAGCAAAATCATCAGAAAAAATAGAAATACCTAAAATCATAATGTAAAATTGTAGTATGTTTTATGCAGTGATAATTACTTTAAAAAACTTGACCTAACTGTAGAATTTGTGGTTACGGAGGGGAAATAAATGAGCTCTGCAGAGCAAAAGGGACCTTTGAGTTGAAGTTAAATCATTTCTGCTGGCGGTATGTGTAAAGGCATCTCTGGAGCTTTGACCTGGGTGTTTTTTGTAGACAGCATTTTCTATTTAGTGGTCGAATCTTGACTGTCAGAGGGTCCATTCCTGGTGTGTTCCCATGCCATGAGTTCATGCCCACGCACACATGGACACATCAGAGTGTCCTTCGGCAGAGCACGTGCCTCACTTGGAGCAGAAGCGTCCTGCTGATTTCCAAGCAAGCTGTTGCAGCGATGTGCTGAGTGAGATCTGTGAAAGTCTTTTGCTGGTGGGATAGGCTTTGACGCATGGAGCCTAAAACAATGAAATGTTATGTCCTTAGTTTCAAGTGATTAAGTGCTGTGAAGAAACCAGACTCTACTGATGACCGATAAGCCATGGACTAGTGTAAAAGATTAGCTTCCAATTGCTGCTGTGTTAATAACTATGCAGTGTACATATTCCTGTTCAGCGGGTTTTATAGATCACTTTAAAATTTAAATGTTTTTATTCAGTTTTTGTAATAGATCACTTCGTTCTTATGCCTTTTGAGATTTGCTGCTATTCAGCATGTAGAAAAGACAATGGTAAAGCCCAGTCCTGAAAACTGAAGATGGACAGCCGTTATTCCAGTGGTCAGGATGGTATGCCACTGTCCAGGTGCTTTTGTTTCACTGATGCAGAAAGAACTGTGTTAATTTTTCTTTTTTCATAAAAGGAATAGTGAGTTCCAGTTCTGGTGGAACAGTTGTTGCACATGAACAGCCATTGAAGCTTGACTCAGAAGGCATCTTACAAAAGAGAAATAATTTACTAGCAAACTAAGATGCTTTCTCTTTTATTGTATCGGTTTAGTGAGTCCTTCAGGTTGGCAGATGGGAGTTTGACTTACTGGATGTCCTACATTTTGCAGTCCCTGATGGGGAATTGTCCCTGTTACATGTCGTTTGTGAGACCTTTTAAACCCCATTATCACAGCAGAGGAGCCTCACAGAACTGGGATGCATTCTAACAAAGTCTTTGTGTTCCCACCAAAGCCTTAGGACGATGACCCAGAACAAGCTGCTCATTTTGTCAGTAGAATGATTGAAAGTTTAACAAGGTATTTTTTTTTTTTTTTAACTGGCAAAGTGCTCTTACATCAAGTACAGCAGACCCTTGTGTTTTGGACATGCCATACTAATGTGTTTCTGTGCTGAATTTTATATGGTCTGCCTGTGAAAGTGTGTGCTTAGGAAAGAAGCTAGGAGTGTTGCTGCATAGTATCCCATTACATCCTGTGACATGCTGATAGGCATGTACCCATGTAAGAGAATAGCAGGATTTTTGTTAGAAGTTAGTGTGCTAGCTGAAATGAGAGAGAGTGATGTGAGGATCCAAGTCTGAAGGCCCTTTAAAGATTGCACATAAGCAGAGACACCAAGAATTTTCTTCATCAGTTTCATATACCAAGTTTTCTTATGTGAATCTGGGAGACAATTCTCTTTGACACAGAGAGAAGAGCCAGGTCATGTTACAGATTTATTTGAAGCCTTGATGTTCTTCTAAGATGTTTAATAGAGATATTTGTAGGCATGCTTTTAAGTCACTTCATATTGAAAATATTGAAGAAAAACAAGAGAAGAGGGAGAAAGCATTGACATCTGTACTCCAGTCTTTAAATTTACTTTCCCTTTAGGCAGTAAGTGAGCAGAGTCCTTGCCCCTGAGTTTCATTCTTGCCTCATGCTTGCTCACTTGCCACCACATATAAGCTGCCTGTAATGGTTACTCACATGTGCTAAGCTTCTACTTGTATTCTTATCCTATTCCATTGTGAAGGGTTATCATCATAAACAGTTTCCTGTATTGTGCTAATGCTTGCATACAGGCTTACACACAGGCTTACTTACTGAAGGCAATTATATTGACTGATCAGTACATGCAGCAAGTATGCAAAAGGATCAGCAGGAATGGCCTGATTGTGAAGTGTGTAGCACACAGATTTTTAAACTTTATTTATCTAAGGGACTAAAATCATATGGTATTTCTTATAATCCGTTCAGATGTTTTACATTAGGAATTAGACTGCAAGGGATATTTGCCTTAAGATACCATGCATCTGATTTTGAACCAGTGCAGATGTTCCCATTTGCTCCAGTTAATGTGTGGGCAACACCAGTGCAGCCATATTAGATTCTCTAGAATATTTTTCTCTTTGAAAGCTGAGCGAGTGGATTTGTGTTACTTGCTGCTTTTCCCTCCAACGCCACCACTGAGATATATGTAGTCAGATATTGGCTCTGTGGGACTGCATGTTACCAGAAGTGGAGGAACAGTGGCTTCTGTCTGTAATCATGGCTGGAATGGAAAATCAAGCTCAGAGTCAGAAGTAATGCTTCTTCCTATTTCACCAGTGTTAGAACTAGTTTGGGTTTTTTATTTTTTCTTTTTCCTTCCCTCTGTTCTCTTTTCCCTCTTGATTTTCCTCTTTTACTAGTAAGTCACAATTCACATTTGTTCTTTCCAAAGTGATGTACATCAAGGTCGCTTCCCTTCTTAAAGTCATGACACCTTTGGGGATAAAAACAATGTGGGGATGTTTGTTTTAGATAACTAAAATAAACAAAACCCTGGATTATCCAATTATTGTTTATCCAGGAACTGGGTAAATCCAGTTCCTAAATATTTTGCTACTTAGCTGAGCCTTCCTTCACATTTATTATCTAACGAAACTAGCATGTTTACGAGCAAACAAAATATTGAAAAGACCAGTGGACAATTTATTAAGAAATGTGGTTTTAGTAAGGTTGGGAAAACAGAAGTCTTCCTTTCGCAAGGTGTTTCACTGACAACATTCCAGCAGGCTAGGATAGTAACAGTTGGGAGGAATTAATTTGTGTCTTGGATTTAAAGGTGAATTAGTGAACAATGGCAATATCAAAGAACAGCCTTTTTGATACTTTTTTTTAATAAATTCAGAGAAGGTGAAGACACTTATCAGTAGATAGGGGTTTTTTGTTTCTATTTTTCTTGCCTCTGAAATATGTGTATATTAGCATACATAAGAAATATGTTATACTAATCTCATAGAAATTTTATATGCTTCCCACTTATGACTTAGTGCACTCATTTAGTCTGGTGTAACTGCTAAAATATTTGACTTTTCATGGGTCAATACATTGAGAACTGTATTTCTTGAGCGGCTCAAATGGGAAGGGTGGAACTTTATAATTTTTTCTTGTATTTATGATTACTTTAATAAAATACATAGTTGTTTCACAAGCATATGGAGCCTGTGCTTTCTCAGAACTCTCAACATCATGGTGATTGGATTGCCAAAAACATTTCAGCAGCTTGAAATGGAAAATAGGTTGCTGTGGATGGTATTTTCTGTAGCTTGTATGTCATTGTTGCGTTTGCTATTGATGTGACTTCTTTGTGGGGAAAAAAATCTTCGTGTGTGTCTGGGTATCCTTCTTGCCTTGCTCCAGTTTCTTAGGTTTCTTTTTACCTGAACAGATTGGACGGAAAGATGGAAGACTTGTTACCAAAGCATGGCATTTGTACCGCTTTTTGTGGCTATATTACATTTGCCTTGTTAGACTAAGGAAAATTAAAGTGCCTCCATGGGATGTACTAAGTTGCACAGCATTGTGTGAAAAGTGTGGCAGAAACCTGCACAGTCACCGTGGTTTCTGTCATGGAACCTTCTAGACAGGAGGCAAACTAGACCTCTCTTTCACCCTCAAATGAAGTACGATTGCAAGCACTCAATTAAAAAAACATGACACAAAAACCAACCAACCCAAACCCCACCAAAACCCTGAAACAAACAAAAAACCTCACAGATAAGACAGAAAATATCTTTGCTAAAGTTCTTTTACACTTAATACATCCTGTGACTTTCACTGTCACTGAGCATCTTCTCAAGAGCTGTATTTTTAATGTTTATTTTAATACATTCTGGTTAGCGTCACTTTACAGGATAGCACCTTGGCAAGAATGTGTATATGTGTGTGCCTCTGACCTTATGTTGTTTTTCTTTATTATTTCCAAAGGTGTGTGATAGAAAAGGCTATTGATGGGCAGACTGTGTTCAAACTCACAATCTCTGAGAAAGAGACCATGTTTTATTATCGCACAGTAAATGGTTTGCAGCCACCAATAAAAGTAATGACACTGGGGAGAATTCTTGTGAAGAAATGGATTCATCTTAGTGTGCAGGTGAGTAAAATAAAAACCATTTAATATTTGTTGAAATACAACATTTGTGTGAGAGTGCTATACCTGTATAAATATAAAAAAATAAATTGGGGGATGTAAATGATAACTCTTGGTTCTCATAAGTAAGGATCTTAATTTGGGAGCTCATTTTGAGGCAATTGCTAATTTAGCACTGGAAAGAATGCTATGCCCATTCTTCTGAACAAGAAGACAGTACAAAACTGAAAATTCTCACCTTTAAGAATGTGAATACGTGAGGTGAAGAAAAGCTTGTACTAATCTTAGATACTTACATCTAACACTACCAATTAGTCTTGGTTCTCAGATTATTTCCTATAGAAGGGAATGCCATTCTCGTCTGTACATGCTAATGTACTTACCTTACAGAGGTGTGTCCCATTTAATTTTTAAAACTTACAGTGCACATTAGTAAATGTGTGAGTTTGTGCAGGATCAGTCAAGCCAGTAAGTTAGAGCTATTACCTCTTATTTTAAGAATATGATTCAGAATTGTTAGAGCACAATGCCCATGTTCTAAAAGTCTTCTGTTGACATAACTTTTTAATAAGTGTACAAATATCCATCGAGGATAAAGCAAAATTGAGTTTGTTAAAATTTAAACTGTATGTACAAAAATCAGTAAACAAACACGGAAGAAATTAAAATTCAGTTATTTGCATGTCTTGTAATTCCCAACAGACACCCTAGTAAATTCTATTTGTGAGCCAAGTTCAACTAATAATTATAAAACACAATTATCAGGTATTGAAATGTTTATCTTCTCCTTCCTTCATTTCCTTTATCCGTTGTATTAAATTTCATTTGGTCTACAGCACAATCAAGAATAGTTTTGCTGCTTTCTTGAAACTTGCTAAAAGGTATTGACTGTGATTTGGATTTTTAGTGCTGATCTTGTCACTTGTAAGAAGTATCTAAGCCGACGTCTTGATTTTTTTGCAGTTTTCTTTTTTCCAGGATAACAGCATGGTAGTGTGAATAAGATTTTGGCTGTTGGATTAAAAGAGTGACCTTAAGGTAGAACTAATGAACTTTACACTTCAAGCACTCCAAGGGTGCTATATTACTGCTGTTGCTGTCAGCCGCATTTTGTACCTCAGAAACTGCTAAAGCCTGGCATAGCCAAGTGAAAGTGAAAGGGCTGGTTAAATACACACACAGATCTTGAACTGCATTACAAAGGAACGTGAAGCACCCTGTGGAATTTGGTCCTTTGTTTCTCTGTAGAAAGTTGTTCAATTCATAGCAGGAGTAAAGGAGTATAGCTTCTAGACCCTTAAAGGAACTGCAGGCTTAATGCCTTTTTGAAGTTTCTGGCTCAGGGTAGAGCTTCCCTGTGCTTGGTGCTATTGTAGGGTGCAATTTGCTATTAAAGATGATAGTGGCTGCAGCCTGATCCATTTGGCCCCTGGCCTGGCTATCAAACTGCAGGCAGAGGTTTGGTTTTTTGTTTGTTCATTTGTTTGTTTTTTAGCAGGGGTCCAAAAGCATTTTTTTTTTCTGTAAATGGAGAAATAAATGGAAAATGAGGACATCAGCACGACAATACAAAAATATCCAAAAGTAACTTGCATCTGGAAGTGTCTGTGTATTATATACACAGATGCTAGGCAACAGACACCATGACAGAGGAGTGTGAAGTATTGGTTACAGATGTGAAACTGAATTTAGAGAGAGAAGAAATATGGTGGGATGGCAGATATGTTTGGAATTCAGGTGTAAGAGCATATGCCTATTCAGGAATGATAAAATTGAAAGCTAAATGGTGGAATAGCACCAAATAGTAATTAAATGATAAGAGGGAAGGAAAGAAGAAAGGATAGCACAGACTGAAAATAATTTCTGTGGAATAAAATAATTCTAGGGGAAGAGAAGGCTAGTAAATTAATTCTATTGAGATAATCTAGGAATTTAAATCCTTGGGTTTGTATTTAGATGTGTAATTTGTTAGAGGGAACTACTACTAAGAACTGTGTCATTGCAGAGACGTATTTTTCAGTTTATAGCTGGGAAATTTAAGTTCTACTAACAAGAGCAGGGCCCAAACATTCCTGTGGGTTCTGCATGAAGGATTTCTTCATCGAGTAGTTGCTGAAGCAGAAAGTCTGGGTATACCAGCTTTGTTAAGTGATGAGGGTGTTATCAGAGATGTAGGTCTCAAGAATAATGTTGAGCATTCATAACTAGAGTCAGATGAAATAGAAGAGTAAACAGTTCTTTGGTTCTCTAAGTACACTTTTGGGTTTCAAAGAGAACAAACAAATGAAACTATTTTAATGAAAAAAGGTAAACTTTGGAGTCTAGGTATTGAATAGAAAAAAAGCCTGGAGGTTTTAAAAAATTAGTATAATAGAATTAAGAGAAATTTCTGCCCTTAGAAGAAATAAATACAGATAGGTAGTGCCCAGGCTTATCTGTGTGAATAAGCACCTCTGCAGTTAGAGAGAGCAGAGTGTGTGAGGACTGGGGAATGGGGAAGCAAATTCACAGAGAATGCTGTGTAGGAATAGAAATAAAACTATAAAGTGGTTGATATGAATTAGACTGTCAAAAGGTAAAAAATACTTAGGATATTTTTTGTGTAAGAAGGCAAGACCTGAGTACAGTGAAGGTGTGCTTGAGATTAAGGATGATTTGAGTAAGGTCTCCAGAATAAATGCTTCTTTTTTCAGGAGTCACAGAGCAAAACCAATCAGGGTAACAGATATTAATGTATGGAAACAAAAGTGATTATAAAGAGTAGAAACATGAATTTGCAAGCTTGTTGTGTACATGCTGCTGCAATCAGATGGTCTTTGTCCAAAAATTCTGAAAGAACTGGCACATAAAATCCTTTGACAAGGAGATACTCCATGCAAAGCTACCAGTCAGAGATGGAACTATAATGCTTATATTTAGGATGCGTGTCATGTTGATGCCAGCCAGCAACCAAGCACCTGGGCCCTCCTCATCCCTGCCAGCGGAACAGGGGAGACAACAGGAATAGCAAAAGTGAGAAAAACTCATGAAGGAAAGGGGCTGGGAGGGGAGCAAATGTTGTAAAGGCAATCATTCATCACCTCCCACAAGCAGACCACTGCCCAGCCAATTTTTTAGCAGCAGGCCACCTTGGAAGTAAAACCCTATCTCTTCAAATTCCTTCTTCTACCCTAGTTTTTATTGCTGAGCATGACGCTGTAGAGTAAGGAATATCTCCTTGTCCCAGCTGTCTCCCTTCCCAGTTTCTTGGCCCAAACCTGGCTTACCACTGAGGTGGGACGAGGAGTTCAACTGGGAAAAGAGAAAGGCTTGACACTGGGCAAGCTCTCTTCAGAAATAACTAAAATACTAATGTGTTATCAATGCTGTTTTCACCACAGATTTGAAACACGGCACCCTACAGGGTGTTGTGAAAAAATCTGCCTCCACCCCAGCCAAAGCCTGTACCAAGAGAAAGGAAAAAGGATCTTAGCAATGCAGACCTATTAGTCTTGACACAGTGGTGAATGAGGATTTAGAAAAGATCTTTGAAGAAATAGATAAAGATGTGGAGCTAAATGAAAAAGGGGATAAAATGCAGCATGGATTTACTATAGATAGCTCATCACTGTCTAACCTCTTAGCTCTTTTTTTTGATGAGAAAGCTGATTTTCAGGCAAAGTAAATGTGTCAGATTTCCTCTATCTGGAGTTGAGTTTAGCATTGATGTGACAACCTATGAGAAGTTGTAGGGTCAAAGGGAATGCTCATGGGAAGGGTTACAATAGATATTGCTCAAAGGAACTTGCTTATAATCCTGGGGAGGGAGGAGGCAAAAAAACAATTGAATTGTTTGACAATTAGTTTTTGGACCAGCCTTGTGTTTTATTTTCGTTAATGATCTTGGCAGAAATACTAAGAGTGTACCTATTGCAGCAGCTGGTAACAGACATAATCAGAAAGGGGAACAGTAAGATGTCGTACAGGAAGAATGGCATGACCAAAAAGACTAGGGGAACTGATATGAAGTAAAATTGGTATTATAAAATGCAAAGTAGTGAACTTGGAATTCCTCACAAAATTTTTTACTGTTCTAGTTGTTTTCAGTTGGTGAGGATCAAGTCTTTCAGGCTCCTGAAAGTTTTAGGGTCCTTCTGTGTGTTTGATCTTGATTTAATGATATTTTTCACTGTATATTTTTAGGTATATATTAGCTAAAACTCTGAAGGTACACACTGGAGTAAAAGATATATAGCCTTAACTTAAAAGAATCTGATATGCACTGAAGTGAAACCTCAGGAAAACTGGCGTCTTAAAATCTTAACTTTTAAAGAAATAAAAAAATTGAGCATAATTAAGGCCAATTGTGTACCATATTATCTCTGCAAAGTGAAGCCAATATCAGATTTATTCCACTTATTAACAGCAGCACCATTGTGTATTTTCTTTTTCAGTGTTAAGAGTCTTTCACTTTCCCGTAGATACTTCAGAATTTATTTAACCAATTAAGAAGAGTGGAGTTTAAACATGAATTTGCAGATACAGATGAGGCTGCTGAAATAAGAGATTCTTTGAGAACATGTCAGATTGATGTTTTTGTTTCATATTTAGTGTCTGCAATTATAAAAATAGTCTTTTTGCTAGCCTTTATTTTGCCTGATCATATCTATGTAACTCTGCCATGTTTTGGCAGACTGTAGCACATTAAAAGCTTTGGAAAGTAAGTTTAAAATCTAAATGCAGAGAGGTAACCATGACTGAATTACTCTCCTGGGAGGAAAATGCTCTTAGAGTGCCTATTGAAATCAGCATTATCATTTCAATACATGTCAAATATGAGTCATTTCCTAGTTTAGGCAAAATTTCTTTATAAATCTTTAAATCTTCCAGTTCTTTCAAGAAAAGGTTAAAGTACTTATGATTTAATGAGACCGCTTTACATCATAACTGTTTGACTATCAAGAGAAAACTTGTCCTTTCCAATTTGTGAAATCCTTTTATTTTCTGCAGAAGTTTTTGAATACTTTACAATTTATTTTATAAGCAAAGAACCTGCGACTTAAAAGCAGGGAGGCAAACATTTATTCTATACACTCCTTTTGTATGTATTACTGAATACAGGGTGTTCTAAACTCTTTTGTCCCTAAATTTAATAAGGACATGAGAAAGCAAGAAAGCATTTGGATTTAACAAAGCACTTTGATCTCCTCTTTCAAGTCATTGCTTACTATCTATTAAGAGTAATTTGTCAGGTCCAAGAAGAGAGTGAAGAGTTTGCATTAATTCTGCATTTGGGAGCTTCTTGTCTATTAATTGCAATTGTGTGTTGAAAATATTTAGGAGGATACAGTCTGTCTATATGGCTGGTGCTCCGCTCCCACCAGACAGCAGAAATAAGACAGGTGTTACAGTCTGTCATGTATTTGAGTGTGTGTTTAGAGAACTGTGCGCAGACACAACGAGCGTAAGAGCTGCTTCAGCATCTGCTCTGCTGCTTTTGCAGGCCATTCTGGTACTGCTGCTGGACATGCAGACTCCGTGTTCTTTGATATTAGTAAAACTTTTTTTATTTTTTGTTGCATCCAGAGGTCCTACTATGGTTCTGGCCTCTTCTCTTCCTGTTCTATGGATGTTAGGATGCTGACTGTAAATATGGAAGCTCTGGTGTAACTTCAGCTTCTTGAGAAAACGGGATATTTCCCAGATGATTCTTTCTGCTCACACTGTCTCTTAAACAACTTCTTTTCTTGCCTCAATATGAGTTTGAATATATTTGCAGATTTTAATTTGCAGTCTTAACAGCTGCCTTGGAACACAAGACAAGGAACTTCGCTTGGGCTAAGATTTTAATTTCAGAGAATGCCAAAAATACGGGTTTTGTCAATGCCATCTTGATTCCACTTCTGGAAATCGCAAATGTTTTTTGTAATTGCAGTTGCAAATCCCACTGAAATCTGCCCAGACTCTTATATATGGTAGGAATGGAATTAAGCCTTTGTATGGCAAGTGCTGAGAGGAGGTAATGTTGAATGTTTTGCAGAAGCTATGCCTGATTTGTCTGGAGAGTTCCAAGATTTGAAAACCATCAATTTTCAATTTGCTTTGCAAGTGGCTTGTTTCCTTATACAAAAATTAGTCACAGTCAATTAAATTTTATTTTTAATAATGAAAACACTATGTTAAGAATGATTTGCCTTCTTTTTTCCCCAGTCTCAAAACTTTAAATGTCCTGCAGGTCTCAGGTACTTTTGTGTGCCCTTGAGTTGTGTGGAGAGAAACTTGGAGAGTTTGGAAGTGTCTCCTTGTATTTGTTATAGCTGTTGGTGTACTACTCTAAGATGAGACTTGCTGAGTGCATCTACATTATCGCTTTTGTGTACGGGAAGAGTTCTCGTTGATGCAGGTTTGCCTTCTGTCTATTTTGAGTCTTGTTTTACTGAAAAGTCCTATTGAAATGCTTCAATTTGATTCCTTTTTGGGGAGACCAAGCTTGAAGTTCTAGAGTGGAGTATCACCGTTTAGAGTGCACCATTTGCAATGTGGGCAGAAGGTCCTCCAGCAGGTAGTTCTTGGCAAGCACAGTCTGTGAGCAGAAAACAGGCAATTGATTCCAACATCTTTGCCAGTAAAGATTGATCACAAATACTGAACAATTGTCCTTCCCTCTTTATGCTGTGCAAGATTTGAAGTAAATGTTTTCACAAGGTACTTGAAACTTTTTTTGAGGAGTGTGAGTACAGCCAAGGAGAACAGCTTTTGTTTTCCTGGGGTTTTGTTTGTTTGTTTTGGGGATTTTTTAATTTATTTTTTAAAAGTAATTTCTACATTTGGTTCCGGTTTTTGTAGCTTAAAGACAGACTTCAATCAGAAGTCTGATCAAGAAATGGAAGATGAAACTTTCAGACTGCCCTTTGTGCAACCTCCATTATTTATGTGTGAACTGTGCCTTACACCTTGCGTTAACATCTGTGCATGCAGCCAGCGGAGGGCGACACAAATGACACGTGTAGATCTTGTACAGTGCAAAGTCCGTGTGTGCTGGTGGCAGTCCAGAGGGGGAGTCTTGTGGTAAGACTTCACGTGTATAATTTTCTCATGGAAGCAAAGAATATTTCCTGGCTCTGAACAGCTCATCAGCTTGTCTGGAAAGCAGAAACTTCTGGAACGCAAGAGGGAGAGGAGCTGCTCCTGTCCATATATGTCATTCCAGTCCATTGGCTCAGTAATGGTGTAATTTCTGCATCATTTAACGACTGCTCTGTATGTTTGATAGCTGTCTGGATAGCCTGTCTTGGAGTATGAAAGAAGAGTACATGAATAGGAGCAACTTTCTTTTAGATGTATCACTGATTTATTTTCTGACAGTCAGTGGTCTTTGAAGCTTCTTAAGTTACACTGTCTTGGATAGCCACTAATTGACCTGTTTTTCGTTTAATGGTCTTATTTTTCTTAAAATTTATATATTGGCATATATATAGTTTGTTTTGGCGTTGGACTCCTGTGGGGGAATGAATTCCTCATATGGAATTTTGGCTGTATGAAATTGTTCTTTATTTTAAATCTGCTGTCTGCTAACTTCTTTTTGACAATTTCTTTTCCAATTTCTTTCTCTTTATCATTCTCATGCGGTTTGATATTTTGGTTATAGAACTTGTTAAAATTGTTTATAAATGAGATTTCTCCTTATACTGAAGCCATTCTGCAGTTTATTCATCCTCATTGGTCTTTTCTGAAACTTTTGGGGTCATTTGAGGATGCAAGGGACAGAATGCCACTTGTTATCCCAGACACTTAGCATCATAAATTTCTAAGCAATAAAGTTTTCTGAGCTTATTTTTAATTTCTTTCCTAATAAGGAATGTTTCCTCTTTGCTCATTAGTGAGACATTGTCTATAGTAATTCCAAGACCACTTGGAGCAGTGGCAGTTCAGAATTTAGTGATGTGCTTACATGGACAAGAATATTTTTCTTGTCTGCTACCTTGTGGTTAACAAGACATTTAGTCTGCTACTTTACTGCCTGTTCCGTAACAATTTCGAGATCCTTTGTAACTTTGAAGTAAACTTTGACTTTTAGTGTCTGCATGTATTTGCTGCATTTTTTTTCACCTCACTAACCACTGTTTTCAAGCCCATATAAAATTTTAGATAGCAGAGATTGTTGGAGTTACTTAGTGCTAAACTATTGTCTGTGTGAAATGTGACCATTTAATCTCTCCCAAGTTTGAAACCTTTTTAGAAAGCCAGTGTATTATATTGGTCAGTTCCTCTTAGCCACATGGATCTTTACTTCAAAGAATTCAAATTGGATCTTGATTTCCTTCCACAAAAGTCATGTTGCCTTTTCTAGTGTACAGTATTAATCCATGTGCTTTTCCAGCCAATTCATCCAGTATGGATTTGATTTGATGGATTCTTAGAAGAAATGGTCGAAGACTTTGTCATGCATTATGTCTATAATTTTAATTTCTGCGTTGTTCTTTGCTCTCTGCAGGGTTAATTGGAAATAGGTCAGAGGGGTTTTTTTTGTTTCTGCTTCTTTTTTGATCTTCCATTGAATCTGAAGGTGCTCTTTTTTTTTTTTTTTTTCTAAAAGGACTGGAATACCAGCTTCTGTAATATATTTTATACAGTTAGCTCATTTACTTTGTCAAAATCTGAGCTTTCTTTAAGGCATAGCAACACTTTTTCAGTGCTATAATCTATGTAATTCCTGAAATTCAGGTTCAGACATACTGGGCTTTAGATTTCAAAGACAGACATATTTTGTCATAATTTACAGTCTATGTGCGTGCTTAGTTAGGACATTTCTGGTTTAGATACTTGATATTTCTCCCCCAACTTTTTGTTTCTTTCCCAATTTGATACACAAATAAACTGCCTTTGTTTGGATGTAGGAGCAGCTGACCCTCCTTTGATTCTGTGTGTTCTAGAAAAGGGTTTCAATTTGGAATTGACCTAAATCCCTTCTTCCAAGCACTGTTTGTGTGCAGAGTCATGCAGCCTTGCTTGTCTGACCCTTTGTGATACTGGCAGCACTTCAAAGAATGGCACTGGCTTTTTATCTTCTGCCTCCTGAATAAAAGCCAAAATATTTTCCTCTCGAACCTCTCTTCTCTCCTTGCCGGTGGTATTTAGGTGTATCCTTGCTATTGACTGATTGCAGATGGCCTGTCTATCTTGTGAAGTTCATCCTTGTTGCACCTCTAAGCAAATCATCATGTGATAGTCAGTGGCAGCATAGAATAAACCATCTATATTGCTTCTAATCTGACATTTCAGAACTTCACACTTCCGTTTCTGTACATTGAAATTTTTACCCTTGAAGATTTATCCTCAGTACTCAGAGGTATGTGTGTTTCTCTTTCCAGCTTGATGACCACGTCCCATGGGACGTACGTGGTTCTTGGAATTAGGACTGGTCAAAAGAAAAAGTCTGTTGTCTTTCTGAGCTTCTCTAGTTACTACTTACCTGTGCCTTATGTACGTACCTCTTGTCTGTAAGTCAGGTAATTATGCATGTAACAGGTTGCATTGCCACTCTTCTGCTGGACTTCTGAGTGCGTTTAATTATGTTTGAAGGGCCTTTATCTTTTTCCTTAAATTGTGTTTGTTGACATGCTCATCTGGACTGTTCAGTAATCTTCCTGGCTTTTCTGTGCTTTAGCTTGAGGCCTGTGCTCTAAAGCGCTCAGGACACCACTATGAACTTTATAAGCAGCTTCCCCTGGCCAACTCCTGGCCCATCTCTAGCAGAATGTGGCTGAGGGAGCTGCTGCATAAACTATTTCATGAAGCTTTTTCCAGAAATAAACTACTGACAATAAGCTACCAAAACACTGTCCTCCAAAGTCCGTTTTGGTCTGCGTTCAATTAACAGCACCGTTTGGATATATGGCAAAGCTTGGCTGCTAAGATGCTTAGGAACTCTGGAGAAAAGCAGTTATTATAAAAAATGAAAATTGAAGCTCACAGTGAATTGCCATCAAAAAGAGTGTTGGAGAGTTACAGCACAAAGGAGTAGTTGAATGACCATTTCTAAAGGACTTTGTGATGGAGGGAAGAAAGCAGGGCACAGAGGAGGAGGGAAAGGCCTGAAGTAAGGTTGTGGGGAGGAATATGAAAAGAATCAAAGGCAGACTTTTGTGGCTCCTTGACCATGAAAAGAAACTAAGCCCTGAAAGAAAAGATGAGACTTTATTTGCAAAAATCCCTTAACTGGATACATGGAACTTTTTGTGGCAAGGCATTCAGAGGGCAAGAATAATTGCTTTCTTCTTATGTAAATCATCCCCCAAAAAAGACGGAAGAATGGATTTTCAACTTTTCAGTCCCAGCAGAGCTGTTCAGCTCTGTTTTGTAGAACCAGTGGATTCTTGCATTAAATTCGGCAATGACTTAGGAGTCATAGTACCGAGTGGTGTAAAATGGTGCAAACTCTTCAGATATAATCAATTTAAAAGACTAGATTTTAATATGCAGCTGATAGTGTAATACAGGATTAATAATTGTATATTAGTAACAGCTCCCCTCATTTGTGCAGGTATCTGCTTATTCTTGACTAGTGAAGCACAGAGACTTTATTTGGAAGGGACATTTCATTTAACATCCACAACTCATCCCTAATTTACATGATTACAAGTAGTTTGTGAAAATTCTGAATCAGTGGTTTTGCTGTGTTTTAAATGGAGGGGGCAGAGAGAAAATGTGCATTGTTATGAGATTATCTGAAATGTACTTTCTGACCTTTTGTTTCAATTAATTGTGGCAAGTCTATGTAACTGTTTTAGCTACTAAAAAGCAGCTTGTTGAATCCTTAATACTTGTCTCCTTTCATGTTACTGTAGTGATCACTGAGTGTTGAATCTGATTTGTTCTGTGACTTGGGGAAAATAGAGTCATTGTGCACTAAGAAAGCAATTGTTCTCCATGTATTTTCAGATCTGTTGACTAGGATCCTCTAATGTTTTTTTTGTTTGGAACTCTTTTACAGCTTTCCATGTAAAAAGAATAGCGTTTGATCAATGGTTAAAGAAGTGGTTTAATAGCAAAGCTTATTTGTTAATTACATTAGTTTCTAACAGAATCTATATTTGCAGTTTTGCGCTCTTGGCTTCTCTCTGTCACTCCCCCTGCCCCGATGTGTTTTTCTGTCCTGAGGCATCAGTAATAGATTGATACAGCTCTACTGACACTGGCAATACAGGATATTTTTCATCAATGCGATGCTGGCTGAGGTAGGAAGTGGCATAGCTGTAATTAACCATTTTAGTAATACTTCATACTACTGAAATACTTTCAAAGTACTGGTCAACAAAAGATTAAGTGAAAATTGCCAGTCTAAAATTGGAATGATTACTCTGAGCAAAAGGATCACTAATCTCTTGTTCAATGTTTATTTTAAGGCAGTGTTTACTTTTTAAAATACCGATTCTTTAAAAATACCGACCATTTCAAAAGCTGTCTCTTTTCACGTTGATCTTTCTTTCTCTCCAGCCTGGTTTATCAGAAAATTAAGTATGAGTTACATCACTCAGTTTTTAATACAGTACTAAAATCACCCCATATACAAAATGAACAACTTGTATGTTTCTTATTTTGGATCCTTCTGCTTGCCGTCACTTGCATTTTTGCATCTTGAAGACTTTGCTCATAAAATAGCTATTAGTTTCTCTTAAGCTTGTGAACTGCCTCATGGATCAGTCTGTATTCCAGTTGTTTTTTGATTTTGCTGTTTAGGGTCAAATTTATATTAATGCATGACTTATTCTTCAGGAGCATTCCAGGGTTCCTTTCCCGTTACGCTCCCACCTTTTTTTTTTTTCTTTTTTTTTAAATTTATGTTGTTCTTCAGGGAATTTGAGCTGAACTAGTGGATCTATGCACAAAAAGAAAGACTTGGATTGAAGGAAAACCATTTCCCACTGAGAAGGGATTAACATTGTAGGAGATAGTGAAAAAGAAAAGTAAAGGAGGGCAAAGAGAAAAGCTAAATATCTTTTATACAAATGCTAGGAGCATATGTAATAAGACTGCTGAATGGGAGTGACATGTTTTCAAGGATAAGAAAGATATTATTGGAATAAGAGAGACAACCAGGAAAATGAAGGGGGATTTAAAATGCCAAGATACACAGTTTCAGTGGAGGGAGAGTTAATATTAAGCTGAAAGAGATGTAACAATATTGCTGAGGGATGATACTCCATCTGCAGTAGGAAACACTCCTGCTCTCACCCTCTCAATTTAAATTTTTTTTTAAATTACTTTTTTTTTTTAAAAAAAATAAGTTCAGTGGTTTGCATGCAAATTAAAGACAGTTTAATGTAGTTGTGATTCTTGGCTGTTGTACCAGACTTGCTGGTGCTCAGAAAAAAAAGCCCCAGCAATAAAAGTATTTAAGACATACAATGGTCCCTAAGAAAACCAGAACTTTGATTTGAAGAATGCTGGTGTACTGAAGAGGAGACAATGGGGAGAGAGATTGTTAGAGATCAGTTATGATATGATCTGTGTTAAAACTATGAATGAGAGTATGTTTCTGCTGTTGCTGTAAGGTTGCTACCATTGTACTGTTAATGAAGCAGTGTAGAATATAGTCAGAGTTATGGAAAGACTGTAAATATAAATCTGTATGTGGAGACAAGCAAAATCAAACTATCAAAAATCATGAAATTTGAAATGGTTGCGGGGTGGGGGTTTGGGCTAGATGGAGAAGCGGCCCTAAAGTTATTGATTTTAGCAAAGCTAACTTTGAAGGAAAGCAAAATGCTCCTGGGGTTTTTGCCTGCAATCCTGTGATGAATGGGAAATCCACTCCACACAAGTAGAGAGTACATAGTGTATAAAACACGTAGGAAGGCTGCAATTAAAATTCATCCCAGTTAAGTCAAGAAAAGGAAAGGCCGATATGGGCCTGAGGCAAAAGAAGGAAAGGCAAAGAGACAACTTGCCCCTCCCGACCTTATGCTTTTTCCTTCCCCTTCGCTGTTCTTTACCATTTCTCCTACTGTCCCTTTATCCTCTCCAGCCCTTCTGTTTTAAGATAGTTCTGTCGCTGTGGTCCCCTGATGAGGTTTCTTCCTCAAGTCTCTTGTTTTTTTCACACTGGATTTCTCAGAGTGTGGGCATAACTGTTCAGAGTGCTCATAACATGAGCACGAGTCTTTCTCCCCTCTTCTCCCCAAAAACACTTACACTGTGCATCCCCTTAAACATGATTGCAAGCTGTATATAGTAGACATATTTTTTCTTTCCCAACTTTTTATCTGTTTGTGAATCTGGAATGATTTCAATTCACTGTGTGGCAAGGGAAGCTGGAACTGGGGAGGGCAAGCAAGGGGGTATGGGACAACTCATGTAGATGGTGTGGATATATAAAAATCTTTAGAAAAAGACACTGTGCTGTGCTGGAACACCTACTGCTGAAATGGCAGGATTTCTGTGAGAGACAAGTGAAACAAGCACATACAGGGTTGCGGGTGGTATTCCTTTCTTTTGTGCAAATTTAGGACACAAATTGTCTTGTTTTGGGACTCTCTATGCAAGTTGCTTTATTGTTCAACCTCCCACATACACACGTTACCAGACGTCTTGTTTCAAGGTGTAAAGAACAGATGTGAGGAAGAAAGTAAATTTAACATATTTGAGGTCTGAATCTGGGCAGGTGTAAAGTGACATTGCTGAAGCTGAAGGCAATTTATAGTAGCTGAAGATCTGGCCCTTAACTAATGCAAACAGTTTGTACGAATTTTCATCTGGCATTATTTTTAAAGTTGAACAAAGATTATAAGGGCAGAAGTGGACTTTGGAGAGAGATTTAGGGACATTGGTGGAAGATTGAATGATCTTTTTCTGTCAATCTGTATTCTCTCTTTTTATTTTTTAAACTGCAGTGTTTTGTTAACTGCAGAAATTGGCAACAGGCAGAGAGGATGACCATGTGGTCTTATGGCATTCAGCTGATGACCTGTTTCTGAAGATGGTATGAGGGATCATAAAGTTTAGTTCCATGTGTATTGTGATGATAGTTGCATCTATATTTAAAGCTTTCTGTCACAGAAGCACTCTTGGTGTTGTCAGATGTCTATTGGACTGGATGAGCTGCAACTTCTTGCAATTGAATGTCAATAAGACCAAAGCAATTTTGGTTGATTCATAGCTCCAGCTTAAGCATATTCACTTGCACAGATTACATTTGACAGATAGTTACCTTCAGCTGAACTCTGTGGTTAGAAGCCTTGGTATATTCTTGACAGTGAGCTTAGAGCTGATGCCTTATGTTTATTTCATATCCTGTTTTTGCCTTCCTAATACTGCATGTGTATGTCTACATTTAAATAAATTCACAGCTGAAGTACTAGTCACTCCACTTGTTATCTCTGGACAGAATGTTGTGATGAGTCAATTTCAGTATTTAAAAAATGGTGGTTTTTTCCCATTCAGGCAATTTTAATTTCAAAAGCTATCTAATCAAGGATTTTTTTTTTTATCAGGAACTTCTGGAAAAGTGTCTGTCAAAGTCTAACAAGAAGAGGATAAGAAAAAGAAGAGGTAGAGGATATAAGCAAAGATGAAAAAATATTATTCTTTTTGGAATGTTTTTCTGGTATTTTATCAGTTTTCTGGCCTGCAGGGAAATATAGTCAGCACAGGTGTTCTTACCCTATTATGTTAGTGAAAGTTAAAATCCTCTGGATTCTGCAACAAGATTGTGCACAGTGTCATCAAATACTGATGTGTGTTAGCATGCCCTATAAATTTTGTAAAGAAAGGCATCTTTCCTTGTAATTTCTCATGGCAGTTCTAAATAGTCTGGGTTAAAATAGTTTCAATCCTTGATTCAGTTAGTTGATCCTGTTTATGATGAACTTACATACCTTGAAACTTCATTTGGAACATACTGAAGAATCAAACTATTGAATTATTTCAAGCTATTTCCCTCTATGGGTTCGTAGTCTGCTTAAAGCAGCATCCTGATTTTGAAGAAAAAATCAGTGCTTTAACACCAAATACCTTGTACTTACACTGTTTCCACTCACTCACAACTTCAGTTTCTGTTCTTAAAGGCAAAGGTGATTTTCCTATAGAGCTTAAGGAGATTCTAAAAGGGAGATTTTTTTACTTCCTTCTCTCAGTGAAGAATAGGATTGCAGCAGCCTTGAATTTTGATATGAATAAATAAAATTCTTAAAAGTAAGACATTTATAGTTACATATTTCAGCTAGACTGATGTGTTCTGATGAGAGGACAGAGTTGACTTTATAGTTTGGGCAAGGGTTAGGTAATGAATCTTGGCCTAGAACTATGTTGACAGGTCTTCCTTCTAAAAATGACAGAATGGTCAAAAGTAAAGGAATATCCCGTAACCCTGGATGGTAACTTGAGCACCTTCTTTTTGAAAATCATCATAGTAAAGTCCCTGGCCATGTTGTTACTTATGTTAGTGGTGACAATGAAAAGCCTCGAATCCTCTTTGTTTTCTTCTTGTAAATTCTGTTTGTCCTGAGAACCAAAGATGTGTGAAAAGCATCACACTGAAACCTCCACAGTAGCCAGGGTTGCACCTTGCCTCTGTCGTTGTCTGTTCTTTTCCTTCAGACTTGCAGCTAAGTTGCTTCAAAGGCTTGAAATACAGAGTGGTGAATTTGGGCTTGCTTGGGGACATGGAGTTCTTACAGCTTAAAAACTTCAGTTTTTGCCGTGTGAATGTAGTATAGGATTTGAATAGGGAAACAGAGGAATTTAGAAATGTGAACCAATCATTTAATAACAGCAGATAAAATTGATTTTATTGTGTGTGTAGCTTTTGCATTTGCTATAAGTTATTGGACCAACAAACTAAAAACAGCAGTGAAGATTTGAAATTGTGACAGGGTTGTAACTGGAGCAGCACCAACCTCACTGGCAAGCTCATCAGGCAGTTCTTTTGCTGGTACAGAAGGTGCCATTTGTCTGTCAAGTGTTATGCTGATAAATTGTCTGAGCTGGCTTCTCCTCTTGGATATTATTCTTTAGTTTCCACAGCCCTCCCTCCCACAAACCCCCTGTCCCTATTAACATGGTTATTAGCGTCTTTTTTGGTCTGTTTGAGAACAAGTTCATAGACAAATTCCTTCTGACATATCCTTGTTCTCATATGTTTGCTACATAAATTCATTATCTCTTGCCAAGCTTTAGATCTGCCAAGTTCCCTCTGTTTTGTCTCAATTTTCATTCCAGACAAAAAAAAATTAAAATGCAAAGCACAAAACACTAAAAATGAAATCTTTTTGTTTTAAATGTTGCGAGCTCTGTCTCTGAGAGAGGGAAAAATAAAATAAAAAGACCACAGGAGACTTTGATGTATGTAAAACATCTGCCCAAACATCTCTAGCAATAATATCATCACTGCGATAGTTCTTATTCTTGAATTACCCATTCAGCTAAGATTTTAAATTTGGGTTAGGCTGCATTTTGTCCTTTGTAAGGAGAGCTAAGCAATATGGGACCGTAGGAGAGAGCTCTGTACTAGTGCTGGTGAGTAATGTGTGGAGTAGATGGTGGTTGAGAGTGACATGGAATCCTGACTCATCTGCAGAGGTTAAACTGTGAGAACCTCTTTATTTTCTAAAGCAGTCATAAGGTGGCTGATGGATTATTTGAAGAGTTGGGAGGAGTAGAGGAATTTTGGGGTCTCGGAGTCATAGAATCATAGAATATCGTGAGTTGGAAGAGACCCACGTGGATCACAGAGGTCCACCTCCTGGTCCTGCACAGCACCAGCCCCAAGAGTGCCTGAGAGCATTGTCCAAACACCTCTTGAACTCTGTCAGGCTTGGACTGTGACCACTTCCCTGAGGATCCTGTTCCAGAGCCCAAGCACCCTCTGGATGATGAACCTTGTCCCAGTGTCTGACCTAAATCTCCCCTGACACAGCTTCATGCCATTCTCTTGGGCCCTATCACTGATCATGAGGGAGAAGAGATCCGTGCCTGCCCCTCTCCTTCTCAGGTTAAACTATTTTGTTCCCTGTTTGTATTAATGTTTGAGAAAAATAGTACTTGGGGGCAAGAATCTACTCCCACCCGTATCCACTACGTTTATCATATTGTTTGGTTTTATGTTGCTGTTGGGTTTTTTTCTTTTTTGTTTGGTTGGTTTTTTTAAAGCTAAATGTAAATACAGTAGAGAAAAAAGAAGAAATAAAAATTAGAAGAATAATCAAAATGAAAATAAGGCAGAAATGGGGGCTAAGGAAGGAGCCCTTAAAATGAATGTTCAAGGTATGTAAATTCTGCAATTTATTCAGTAAGGAAAGGTGTTGAATTGTGGCAGAAAGTTGTCTGCCATTTCTGATTCATCAATTTAGGGACACGTAGATGCTCAGATTTTAAGTAAGTGTGTAAAATGCTGCATCGTGGTTTTTGGTCACTAGCTCTGCTTAAATGGCAGCTGAAAGTAAGCTTGGATTCATGCTAGTGGTTTCTTCCTGGTTTTTCCCCCCAAATTCTTTTGCTGAAGTCCATATCACTGACCTTTCCTCTTTACAGAAAATCATTTATGAAATATTAAAGCTGTGTGGAAGCCTTTGTAATTGCAGCTTCAGCAAGATTTGCAATTATGCAAGAAAATACTGAAATACATACCTGTGCGCATCTCATCTCTTTGATATGCAAAAGCCCTTTCCGCTTGCTTTTATTAACTGTTACGCTTCTGTTTCACACCTGCTTTTGCAGCGGAACTGCGTGAACCCACATGTCCCCCAGTGGTAGAATATGCTGTATATCTTTATAGGAGCAGGCAAAAAGAGCGTATTTAGACAGGTTGAAGGTGAAAAAGATTTTTATGCTCAAGTTTCTGATTAGACCATTATAGCAGCATCACTAATTCCCCTCCTTCCATCTATTGTCTTCTTTCCTCTGTTGTCATCAGTGACCACTGTTGATTTGTTGACTCTATTAAAGTATTCAAGGAAGCCACAGGCCTGTCATTTTGGTCATAACCTTAATCTGTTTTCTCACCTTGGGAGAAAATGTGTTAATACACTGTCTGTTTCTATAGAATGAACTCATTGAGAAAGTTCCTGACGCAACAAATCTGCAACACATTTAGAAGAAAAGGTTTTCTGAATCTCAGTTATTTTGACAGATAGCAAGCTGCGTTTAGCTGGCAATTTTTATAAGAACCATACCAAATTAAGTTACAGTAAGCAATTGTAATGGTATATTTTTTAGTAATTTTTGAGCTGGATGAGTTGCATCTCCTCCTGATTTCTCATAATCTCTGATTCCTTGTTATTTCTGAATGATTAAGCAAATTATTTATGCTAACTTCTGCTTTAATTTACATCTGTGTAAAGCCTATGTAACTTTATTGATTCAGGAGTTGCTTTAGTTTTTAAGACAAGTAAAGGGAGGGGTCGTTTCTGCTAGCTTGCTGATTTGGGAAAAAATTTGAACTTTACCTCCCTGCCTCCCCTTTATTTAATGCCTTACAGATAAATTGTACAGCTACCTAATTACTCCTCATAAAACACTTTAAAGTTCTGCATATTGTGTATCAGCGTCTTTATAATAATTATTTCTAATTCTGAGGAACTACTTGCTCTGCAAATAGGGCTTATTTGAAGGAAAATGAAAACAGACTTGAATTTTCTTACACTTTATATTTTGTTCTCTTATTTGGAGGAGAATTTGCTTTTTTTATGGTATTTGAGAAACTGACATTGTGTTTTAGTTTGTATTAAATTTTTAAATCGAACTTGCATTTGCAAGCGAGCTAAATTTGCATTTTTAATGTAAAAATTAGCTTATTTTAAAAAAAATTTTAGTATGGAGATAGCTGATTTTTGGAATAATCTTGTTCACTATCAGGTATATATCATAGATCCCTGAGCTGCTCCTTTTTCAGCTTATTTGAAAACAATGGGGTCCATTACATGTACTGGAATGTAATAATTTCCTAGTATTAGAAGGTGCATTTTTAGCCTGTGTTTCATCTGTGTCAGTCTGTCCTGCCCCTGCCATCTGAGACTTTGTGGGATGGTCTCAATAGCTATAAGAGCTGAAGCTGCAGTTGAAGTGCTTGCCATCTCTAAGTTGGCTGGAAAACTAAGTAGGCCAGGGTTGGTATCATTTGGCTTAAATGACTGGAAAATTTTTTTTTATTCCTTTCATTTTTGGTGCCAGAGTTCTCTCTGCTGTGGAACTCCTCATTTATGGCCTGCAAATCTGGGAAGCAATCCTTCTGGTTTATTAATCTGTCTTGCCAGACACTGTCATCTAGTTATTAGAACAAAAGACAATGAAAGGAAATGTTAAGATTAAACTGTATTTTGTGGTTACTAGAAGCTATGATGAATAAGAGTAAAAAGAATGTATATTCAACCAGTGGAAGAGATTAATGTTGTCTTGAAATAACTCCCTTTAATTGATCTGTAATATTTTAATAAAACTTTCCCATGCCAATAAATATTGGAATAGAAAAGATAACATAAAGAGAAAGGTTGTACTGACTGAAAAACAGATCGCTTTGAAGCATATACCAATTACAAATTAAAATATTTAGGGATGAGACTACTGCATCTGTTGGTTGTGTGTCATTTAGTGCAGTGAAGCTTTAATCTCTAGTTAGTGATCATTAGCTCTGCTGTGATACATTTAGGGATTCTTAAGGATTTTATGTTTTATAATGGAACATAAAGAATTCTTTTCTCTGTCTCTCCCTCCTATCTTATTTATTAGAAACCATTTTTCATGAGGTATATGGGTAGTATTATTATTAGGACTGACTTTTAATGGAAAAATCTTACTAATGCAAAAAGATCATAGCGTTCACTGAAGAAAGGTTCAGTTAACTTCATTTATTTTGGCTTAAATGGTGCAATTCAATTCCACATGGAAGAGACTAAAATTGTCTCAGTTGCCTTTATATATATGTAAGAGGACATTTTGATGACAGGATGATTAATGTGTGTGAAGAAAAAGCGTATGTTGCTTAAGTGGGCCAGATATCACACATGTACATTGCAAGGTAATAAATGTGAGTGTTACTACGTGACGGCCAAAACTTTGTAGGTTGTGGTCTCAGAATTCCTCCAAACTGGCTTTGGTTTTGAAAGGGTCATTGTAGTTCAGAAAAGTGGGGTCAATATAGCTGTGTCTTTTACTTGATATCAAAATCCCTTCTGCCTCTGGGTTGATGATGAGGAATATTAGCTTTTTTGGTTTTTTTGAAAAAAGCATATTGTTAATTTTTATTGTACCGCTACATATTTTTACAATACCTATTATACTCTACTTTGAACTGTTATACTATTTATTTATTTATACATTGGTATACCGATACGCATTATACCTAGAGATATCAGTACAACACAAGGCTTGTTAAAAACGAACAGAAAGAAAAAGCCCATGGTATTCTTCAGTCAAGGAGCTTCTGCTTTTTTGCCTTAGTCCCTTAGCCAGTGAGACTGCTCTGAAGTGGAGTATTTGATTGTGATGTTTCTTTTTTGCCACGCAGATTACTGTAATGTAGTGGAAGTTAGCAGTTCTGTTAGCACTTAATACGTGAAAATACTGGCTTTTGTTTACATGATGGTTCTGCCTGATCCAAACAGTGTCAAAATTCATGTTAAATTTCATTATTGTGTTTTCATGGGTAGGATCTGAAGAGCACAGATCTTCAGGTGAGAAAAATAAAGTTGTTATATATTTCCTTGCCTATCTTGTTTTATTAACAATAACATGGACACAATCCTGTGCCATGTTCTCTGGAATGACCCTGCTTGAACCGGGAGGTTGGACCATGTGATGCACTATGGTCCCTTCCAACCTTACTCAATCTGTGATTTTGTGGTTCTGCAGTACTGTGACCCATGGGGCAAGGAAGCTTTGCTTGCTAGGGGGTGCTTTTGTTTAGTACTGCTGTCTCTGATGCACAATTTGCTTGTTCTGGAGAACTGCAAGCTTAATTTGGGTTGCACTGAAGGAATTCGCCTCTCAGCTCTTTGGCCCAGCACTTCTCATCTTTGAAACTCTTCCAGATCATACCAAGAGTGCTGATAGAGAAGAGTATTGGTATCTTTCACCACCTCAGTTCATCATCAAATGAGTTCTCCATTGCTTGGAATTGGTGTTGGGTTCTATGTTGGCAGAGGCGGATGTAGTTTCAGAGCGAATGGATCTTAGTGACTAATCCTTGCCACCTCCTTGAGAGGTGATTTGCTGTATCTGACAGATGGGGAAGCACAGGAGGGTGAGGTGGTTTCAGAGCTGGGATTAGAGTGCTGATGTCTCAGGCTTCTGGCTCTGTGCTCTGCACAACCACAAAGCCAACCTTTCCTACCCATCTCCTGTTACTCTCTTGGGGCAAATTCCTGTTGAATTTTATTAATAAGGACAACAAGGGAATAACCCTGTTGTCCTAGTCAGGAGGGAAAGTGTTCTTCTTTTAGTTCTGTGCTGTTAATGCTAATGGTCAGGAGACTTAAATAACTACATCAAACAGCCCATTGGGTGCCAGCCTTTCTTCTTATTTAGCTCAGTCTAAACTGACACCAAACTTTGAGACTTCCTCTCCTCCCACAGTGGAGAGCCGCTGGGATTTTTTACACCACACATGGTTTCCCTCCTACATTTTCCTCCCATGTCAGATATTCATACCCCCTTTAATAACCAGCAGGGGGATCATTACATTGAGCTACTGCCAAATGCATAATGACTGCTGCCTTTGCCTTACACAGTCACTGCACTACTGATATCCAATTCAGCATTGTAAAGTGCTTAGGGCTACCTTGGGGATGTGCTATATTAAACCCAACTATTCTAAATCCTATTTAATACAAAGAGATTGGTGGTGGGGGAGGGGGTAGGGAGATTTAAAATTGTCATTAGTCACCTATTTTCAACAAGTAAAAATACCTGGTCACTTAGGGCCCAATTCTGTTGCTCTTAAGTCATAAATAATTTTAGTATGGGGTGCATGGAGGTGAGCACTCTGCTTGCCACAGGGGGAGGCAGAATTAGGTCCTATAAAGCTGTGTCTGAGACAGTAAGTTTTCAAGAAGCTGATGGGGTGAGCGTGCCCATTTCTGAATTCCCCTTACAAATGTTTTACAGTGGAAACAGGAAAGCGGAAACATGCTTCATATCTGACTAAAAATAAAGGTACTCTTAAACTTGTAAAAGGCAACATTTTTATTTGAATGATATGACAGAGCTGCCACAGGAGTGTTACCTGCTATAAAGAAAGCTTAAGAATTATTACCTTTATTAGACCAGTGACACTGAGCTTTAGCCATACATTTCTAACTTCTGTCCCTCTACAGAGACAATTTTCTTTTCTTAAATAAACTGTCATGCTAGTGTTAATATATTGTTGGCTCCCTCATACTCTGAGAATACTGCTGATATAAAACATGTATATGTTAGATTGGTAATAGTATCTTTAGTGTAGCTGACTAGAACAAATGTGTTTCCCTCATGGCTGTGCTAATGTGATAAAGGAAAATTGGCTGTTCATCAGCTTTTGGCTGGGTAAAGACAGTAGAGATGGAACCACATTCTTTTTTATGCATTAATACCACTGAGAACTTTTCACTAGTTATATTTCATGTGCAGGCATGTTGTGCAAAGATGTTGTAAAACATGAGATAATGCTACAAATAACAAAGTAGAAAAGCCTGTATCTTTTATGATGATAACAGTCAAACACCAAATGACAGTAACAGGCTGTAAAAAATGTGATGCAGAAAAAAAATGCAATGTAACCACAATATATACGTATACTTAGGCTCTTGCAAATAGGGCATCAGATGTTTAGAGAGCTTTGAATTAAAATTAAATAAAAAACTCTTGTATTTAGGTCATTGATGTGTCAACACAAAAGATAATTTAAAATGGAGAGATGTATTTTGAGCAGTGAAACTCATATGCAATAACTTTTTGAACAAATCTCAAGGCTTAGTAATTATGATAATAGCCTTCAAATTTCCATCAGTGGAAGGGCAATAAATATTCCTGTCTAAATTTGGGAAATATTGACTGAATCTGGAAATGGCAATAAAGCTCAGCGTGAATGTGTATATTTGAAAGTACAATTTAAGGAGGAAAAATTCATTTGTACAATCTTGTGTGAAGCCAAAAAAACCCAAAAGGGCCAAACAAACCTCTCCATCTTATTTCATGTTTTCTTTCTTAAAATGCTGATAGACTCATGTTGCCCAAGGCACTGATGCTGATCGTCTGAGCTCAGATTTATAGATAATTGTGTCCGTTTATCTTGGTCTGAAATTTGAAAGACTTTATTGTCAGAGCAGTATTGTGTGTGCTTATATTGTGGTTTTCAAGCTGGTATTTTGTTAACTGGTAAATAAGTTCTTCCCTTTTTTTGCAACAAATTATTCTGGCTTGTAAACCTTCTATGTCCTCACATAGGTATTGTTCTTACGGAAGCAATAATTCCAAGTTTGTTTTGTTTTGATTAGCATGACTATCAAGATGGGCTAAAGCACTCTAGTTTTATTAGCCTTAATAGACATGATTCATCAGGCATCCATATATGAAAAATTAAAATAATGCTCTGTAAATTGGCAGCAGAAAAATTATGTGTCAAAATTTGAAAGCTACCAAGTTCTCATGTGAAAAAAGCTTTATGCAAACTAAACATTGCTATAACCCAAGTACTTTCATATTTTTTTTTGCAAATAAATCACTTTCTGAAATAAAAGTTTTAGATAAGTCCAACTTAGTTTCTATAATTAACTTCATTAATGGGAACCTGACTATAGCCGTGATACTTCCAGTTTTCATTTTGTGAGGGCCTGGATTTTTTAAATGAGTATATTGAATTTCATATAATGTAAGGCTGAAAGACACTCCCATACTATTAAACTTTTCCTGATTTGAAGTAACCTAAATCTAAAGGTTTCTAATGCAAAAAAAACCCCCAACTTTGTAAAAGCTCAGCATCTTGTGACTTTGTGGAGCTGGGAGAATGCCATAAAGTATTTCTACGAACGTTAGCTCAGATTTAAAATGAATTGGCAGGGAAGGGAGCACTTGCAGAAAACAGTACCCTGGGGTGCTGGCTGAGTGCATATTCCTAGCCAAGGGTTCCCTTGATGTAAGGGAATTACCCGGTGGGTGTAAAGCAGTTCCTGTACTGTTCCCTTCAGCCCTTGTAGAAAGAAGCATGCTGGGGTTAGGGAGGCATTTTGGGGGGTGTTAGAGGCCTGTGTTTGGTTATCCTGAGCATGGTGCGCAGCCCCTTGAGGCCTGTTTGAAGTGATGTATGAGAAGAGCTGTGACAGCTGTAACATGTGTCCATGGCCCGAAGTGGTGATGGAGCTGTAACCAGCCTTGTACCTTGTGAAACACACCCACCCTTCTTTTCCTCTTCCCCTCCATCTCCACCAGATCCCTGTACTGTGGTTCCTTCTTTGATTTAATCTCCATGGAAATTTTATACTCTGCATCTGAGTGGTGATTATTAATGGAAAAGAGGTAACTGCTTCCAGTAGGCACCAAAAATAAAGACACACAGCAAATAGCTTGAGGTAATGTTATCAGTTAATCAGTAATAGATGAAAAAATGTTGAGAAATCAAAGAGATTGCATGATAAAGCATGTGTTTGGCCCTTTGCATTGATTCTATAGGTGCATCACAGCCGAATTAGTTTCTTCTTGAATGGCTGGGAAGATGATAACACACCTTTTGATTCAAGGACTCTTATGGGAACAGTTGCAGATACTGATGCTGATGGTACTCTGCAAATTGGACAAAGCTTCACAGGTAAATCTCTTAGTACTTTAATGGAATGCACTGGAATAGTCAAAATAAAATATGCATGATGCGGTTCAAAGAAGGTTTCTGGCTATGTAGAAGTAATACTTTACTGCAGAAGAAAATTCCTATTATTCAATTAGCTTTCTCAAAAGATTGGATGGAAGATAGAATAAATTATGATCGTCTACCAAACATCTATGTGTTCCTGCATAGAGGTAGGTTTTCCTGCATTCTCTAAAACATGCAGGTAAAGCGACTTATTCCACTAATTTCTGGTCATAGTTTTTCTGCGTAAATATAGGGAACTGTTTCAAGATGGAATTGTGCATGGCCAGTAGACTACACTCCTCTCTTTGCAGAGTCAGGAACAGGAAGGTTTCTGGCTATGTTCTTCAGTTCTATCAATACTCATGTAAACCCTGGCAGAATGAGAATCTTTCAGGCTCTAGTAATGCCTGAGAGCTTTACTCTTCATCTGCATCTGGTCCTTTATATGTACTACATCATGACATGATCACTGAAGAACAGTGGGGGATGTTTTGTTGCTTTTCACTTATTCTTGGCTCTGTGGGTGTAAGAACACTGACTATTGCTCTTCAGCAACATGCACAATTTGAAGTTGACTCCTAAATATATGTCACATAAACAGCTTTATTGTGGCTTTGGGCAAGAAAGTATGCTGTGCTCTATTTCTTAAAGCTTGCATTTGGAAATGTATTTTGTTGTGGTTTTGATTCTGAATGCTGGATAGCTAATAATCATGTAAAAGAAAGGAATATTTAAAATGCTTTTTATCTTTATTGTATAAATTGATAGGTACAGTAGTACCTACTGTATCTCTTCTCTAATTAGAGGTGGCACATGGACTGGCTCATTACTTCTGTCTAATGAGCCGATTGCTGTGCCACCTCTCTAATCAGAAAAGAGATAGGTACAAAATGTTCTTATAAAGTTATTATAAATCATTCTTTTTTATCAAAAAAATTAAGTCACTGCCCTCCATAGTTTTGTCCAGGTCCAAGATGGTTTCATTCAGGAGGGGTAATTGTGCAAGAGAGATTTCTGAGTGCTGAATTAAAGGTGCTCTTGTGCAGTGCAAAGCTGCCTTCTGCTCAATAGATTATTTATAGTATATTTTCTTAGGTTTAGAGCAATTTGTTGGAAGAATGCAAGATTTTCGATTTTACCCAGTGGCACTTACAAACAGGTAAAGCACTTTTGTTTTCATAACAAAATAAGAGTGTGGCAAGAAGAAAGCGTAGATAACAGTATGCTTATTTCCCAAAGTATAGTGCTTTTCAGATGTTTCCTTTAGATAATTGCTTATGATGATGTAGTTTCCTGAACCTCATTTCAAAGATTACCTTTATTCTAAAAAATCTTTGAGTTAAAATAAATTCAACAATTTAATGTGTTTTGCTTTTGAACTGTTGCTTTAATAGGCTTGATGTATGTAGTGGTGTATGTAGTATATATGTAGTGAAAGAAAACACTCCAATAAATCGGTGCTCTCCTTGTTATTGTTGTCCTTGCTACAACTTGCCTTAGTATGTATTCTGCAGAGAGTAGATCCAGTTGCTAGATTTCAATGCTTATAAACTGTCTAGGTGTTATCTACTCATCATACTTCTGACATAATAGTGTGTGCCGATAAGCTTAGTCCTGGTGGATAAGACTTGCTAAGCTTCCTCCGAGCTCCGTGTAAACCGTAGGGCAAGGAAGGGAGCACATTGGACTAGTCCAGTTTTGACCACTCACATACCGGTGATGCAGGTGAGGAGGACAGGCACTCCAGCTGATGAGCCTGCTGGCTCTCTGGCTGAAAGCTTGGCTCCCTCTGCTTAGCTGTTGCTTTCCTCTGGTTGCACTTCCCCACGGTATCCGTGTTGGGTATTCTTGGTGCACCCCCACCCCATGCACACACCCCTGCCCCGAGGTGCCATTGTCCCTTGCTCTCTAGATGAGATTGTCACCACAAGCCACCAATGACTTCTCTACCTCAGCCCACAGAGCTCTGGGCAATTGCTTTGACTTCCTCTGTTCCTAAGGCCAAATTACTGTTGCCACTGCAATTTCTGTTGCCCTCCAGCCTCCCTTCCTAGCATATTACAAAGAAGTGTTACCTTTGTTATCCAGCTCATGCTGGATTAATCCAGTCAATTCGGGCTGGCCTGAAGTAGTCAGGTCCTATTTGTCTGCGTGGTGCTTCTGGGGAGGCTGCACACAGTGACGCTCGGGACTGCAGACCTTCAGGCTACTTAACGATAGTCTTTCAATAAGATGTAGAGCAGTTTCCTCGGAGCTCAGCTGTCTGCAGGACATTATGATGAACTGAGCTCCTGTGAATTGGAAGTATTAATGTGAATTTGAATTCCAAGTTTTATGAAAAGTGCGTTGGTTATATTTCTCGGAGCAATGCTTGTCAAATCTTTTGAACTACAGTTTAGGTCAGTGAAATGAATAAAGCTTAACAATTGAAAATTAAGATATTTTACAGACTGTTTTGACCTACTGATGTCTTTCTAGATTTGGTTTTATATCCACAAATAACTTGGTCCAAAATATTTGTCTGGGATAAGCTGGGAAGGAAAGTCTTGCCCGCATACCAATTAATCTAAGGCTATGGCTATGTAAAAGATCCTCTAACTCTGGGTTCTGTGGAAGTTGTAGTGGCAGCTAGCAAGTATTTATTTGCTTAATAAGCGCACAAAATTGTGTTCTTCCTGATAAGGTAAGAAAATGAGAAGAGTAACAAGGTTTAAATATAAAAATTCAGTATCTTCTAGACTCACAAAATCCTTCCTTTACACCAGAGATGAGCAAATAAAGAACTGTCCATGTCATTCATATATCTGCTTGCATGTCTGCCTACCTACCTTCATATCTATTGCAGTTGCTGATGTCGGAGGAAACTGAAGTATCTCAATGATTTGACATGACTAGGTTGATTGCAGTTAAAAAAAAATGGGAATTTTTATTAAAATTAGTTAAAAGTGAAAATATTTCTATCCAGGTTTTCTAAGGTACAATATGATATTGCTCAAGCTGGTCTTTCTGGAGGATTTGAGTGCAAACATTGAACTTTACTGTGGTCGCAGGCAGTATATTGACACTATGATGTGTTTAAGAACAGGATCCAGACTGCTGATTGGAGTCAAACATGATGCTGCAATACAATGTTAAGAGTTTTTCTCCTTGCATTTATGGCTGGATTCAGCCTATCTAGCTTTAGACACTCCACTAAAGAACTCATTTTCCTCAGTGCCCTGTGTCTGAAGAACTCCATGTGTGTGGAGCAATGAAAGCAGCTCCAGAGTGGTTCTTCATAGATACTTTCTGAAGGTGCCTATTGCTAACATTGATAATGTAGAGACCTTGGGGAGGGCTTCACTCCTAGCTGACGGCCCCATTTTTATGAGCTTAAATCAGGAGTTCAGGCCTTCTGCTATAAACTGAATTTTGTTTAATCTGTGAGCCTAGATGCACAAAGTGACATTTTTCCTTTTTGTCATGTATATAATTACTATTCTCTATGCTGTGACAGAGACATTTTGGAAGTATTCTCTGGAAAATTCCCTCATCTTCATACTCAGTCTGAGTGCCGCTGTCCTGGAAGTCATCCCCGAGTACACCCTTTGATACAGAGGTACTGCATCCCTAATGGTGCAGATGATACCACTAATGATAGGGTGCTGAGGCTGGATGCAGAAGCCCATCCTCTCTACTACATCAATGATAATGACATCGGGACCACCTGGATTTCATCTGTGTTTGCTAATACTGCAGGTCTGGATCGCGGTGTTTCAATCACAATAGATTTACAAAACGGACAGTATCAGGTAATGGGAAGATGCCGTTTGCCATTTATTAAATCAGAACTAAAAAAAAATTTTTGTGGATATTGCATTGCAATTTTGAGGAAATTCAAACCTTATGCTTTAAAATGTTATCCCTAGAGGACCAGAAGAAAGTTTCCCTTATTGGCATGTAACAATGCAAAAGGCAACAGAATGCATCATGGTTCTTGGCATTCTTTTTCAGTGTGCCTGTTGTAACAAACAGTAATCTAGAACAGATGTACAAGAGTAGATATCCTGTGTGAAGACACCAATATTTAGAAACTGATTGCTGTCTTTTAACTCCACTTTTGTAACAAATTTCAAGTTTAATTTTAATTTCTGTTAAAACTTAAGGTGCTGTTTCATACTTTCTGGTAGAAAACTGACTGCAGACAAATGAAATTTAACATATTAAAAGCAAATTTACATATTAGAGGGTGTTTCTGTTTTGTAGATGTTCTGGAGGTGATAGATTAGCCTCCCAAGGAATATGGAAGGAGAAAATGATAAGCAGGCATGGTTACTGAAGAGGCCATATTGCTCCTAACCCTTCACTAGGCTGTTGAAGAGTGTCAGGATGTCTTGGAAAGAGGAATATATCAGAAATGAGGCTGCATTCACAATAGGGAATTCACCAAATTTCTGTATATTCTAGTTGTCCTGTTTTTATTTTTAAAGTGAGAAGGGAAAGCATATCATGATGGGCTGGGCTTTGGCTACATATGTAAACATTAGTCCTTTAGTTAAAAGTGATTTCAAATGTGTGTGAAAGTCTTGGCTTTTGCTTATTTGATATGCACACTTCTGCTTAAGCAGTATGCTGAGGGAAGTGCTCTTTGAAACAACACAGGTATTTGATGAGATTCTGAGCTAAAAATATAGAGAATTGTAAAAAAAACCTACCTGTTATCAGACAAACAACTTGTCAAATGTTTGGCAACACAAAGTTAAACTTTGTTTTACCAAAATAACATTGCTGCAACAAATCGTGGGCCTGACTTTGTCATGCATTTTCTAATACTCTTCGAGAAAAAAGTGAAGTTCTGATGCAACAGTTCAGTGGTTATGTGATAGTGCCTGAGAGATCAAAGAGCTTGCTCAACAAAAAAGGTTCTCTTTGGCTTTAGTTGGGAATATGTGGGGTGAAATATGGCTGCTTGTGTCTGTGAGTGGTAAAGCAGACTGTGTAGTTACATTAAAGAAAGTTTAAATTCTCATTGCTTTACAACTTAGCCATTAATATCAGTTCATAAATTTATCTTCTTGTAGGTATTCTATATTATATTGCAGTTCTTTAGCCCACACCCTGAAGCAATAAAAATTGAAAGAAAAAAAAGAGATGATCTAGAATGGGAAGACTGGCAATATTTTGCTAGAAATTGCAGTATTTTTGGAATGGAGAACAATGGATCTCTGGAAAAACCAGACTCTGTCAACTGTCTCCAGATGCATAGGTATGAGTGGGTATTATCTGCATAATACAGATGCTTTGAACAGGTAACATCCTGGCACAATTCATTCGTATGTCCCAATGAGATAGAATCTTTTAATTTGGTACACTCATTTGTTAGAGACTACTGAATATATAAAAAGTCCTAAACATGACCTTTTGACTCAAGATTTCCAAAGATCTTCTGTCATTTTTGTCAGATTTTAGTCATTTATGAGTGTGACACAATTGATTCCTCTGTTATTTTTGAGGTAGAGTTTTGAAATTTTGCATGTTAGTGTTTTGATGGCTATTGTTGGTAGAATTACAGAACACTGAGATGAGAAGTGGAGGAAAGTACTGATATAACATTGTTTTAAACTGTCTAGTGATTGTGAAAGTCCACCTTCTGATCTCTGGGAGTGCAGTTTGTTCTGAAGCTTACGAAAGAGGCCAAACTGAAGTACAAAAATCAGTCATTCAACCCTGCTAGTGTTCATGCAACACATGTAAGAAATGGGTTGAAAATAATATCTTGAAGCTTTCTCATCTTTCTAAGTAAGAAGCAATATAAAACTGTGGGAAGAGGGGCAAGAAGGATTATTACCTTTTAGAAATATGTTACAAGCCCTTTTACTGTCAAGTGTGTGAAAATTTAAAGCTATATAAAATATACATTTCATAAATAGAGTGTATAACGTATATACTAGTTAATATGTTATCGTTTTACACACATGCGTGCATATATGTACACACGCGCATATATATAATTGAATCTATACCACTACAAATATTCAAATGCATTTTCTCTTGCCTGAGTTCAGATGCCAGTCAGTATTAGGCTTGTTTAGTACTTGGCTGAAAATCAGTGAGAAAATACATTACCGGGTGCTGTAGGCATTTTGCCCTATTTTTTTTCCACTTTTGCTACCTTTCTAAGACTTTTCAAGTGTCAGCATCTTTGTCTGTTTTCCAGGAGTTCAGAATTCTGAGGAGAGGAGCATAAGGTCATTTGAGTTACATCACTTTTCAGCAAAGGAATCTGAGCTTTATTGCTGATACTTGGAGCAGAGGGTAGAGGAGAAGGGAAATATCTTAAATAAGACAAATGTTTTTGGATAAATAACCCAAGTGAGGTGTAATACCACTTTCAGCCCAAAAATACCTGCTTGTATAATTTTTAAAAAGAACTGAGGAGTTAAATATGAACTGTTTCCATAAATGTTTTCTAAGCAGCACATTTTCTCCCCTTCAATTAAAATGTAAATGATGCTAGGAAGTGATACAAATGAATGATTTTTGGGTACAGCTGATGTACAGAAAGCTTTAAATGATAAGACATATATTGGTGAATATTCTGTGTGGTCAAGGAGGAGTTACTGCTGAAACAATTCTCCAAATTTATGACAGCAGTGTAACAGAGTTCCCTGGAGGATTTTATTGTAAAACAAAACTTGTTTCTCTCTCTTTCTCTCATACCCACAAACCTGTAACTGCCAAGACATGTCCAGATTGTCTGTCCAGGATTTAGAGATTTAGACATTGGTGTCCTTGTGTCTTGGTCGCCTATCCAGGATTCCCTGGGTTTACATGGAAGGCAAATGACCTTGGCTTTGAAATCTTCACCATAACTTGATGGTTCTTGTTTTGGTGATCACATGCTGGTACTGAATGGACTCTTTTTTGTGTCCTTTAGGAAATGAAAGTGATTAAGGTTTTTGTTTCATCCATCCTGTACCACTTATGTAAGTTAGGAGTTGCTCACTGACCTTTATTCCCCTATCAGAGGCTTGAATCTTTGCTTAGTCTGAATATTGGCTGATCCTTATTTTAGAATCTCCTTTGTTTTCCTGGTTTCCTGAGAAACTGCATGTAGATGCCCTAAAATCTTGATGACCTGCTTATCTAGTTGCCATCAGCTGTACAGTTTTTCTGCTGTTCCTTCTGATGCTTCCATATCAACATGGTGTTGTGTATCTGCCATTTGCACCTGTCTAAACATTTCCATTACAGTTCTATATGCCATGGAAAAAAAATACTTCATTTAGTTTTCTGTGGAGGGGAAGAGAAGACATAATCACCCAAAGAAACATACAGATATATTCTGCTGAGATTTTTGTGAAGCACTGACCTGGATTAGGAGCACAGGAAAGTCAGAGATCCTTCATGAAGACAAAAGAGCATGACTCAGCAGACCTAGCCTAACTAGAAATCTCATCTTTCAAAAACTGACATATTTTGAAGTGACATTTTTTGAATGTTGCATGTCAGGTGCCAGGTAATAATGTGGGATACCTATTTTTAGTGATCTCATGTAGGTGTGCCAATAAGCAGACATTCTTTTCTCTTCCAGAGGCTAAATTCTGCCTAGTACATAGACCAACACGACACGATTCATACCAAATTGTGCAAATGTGCAGTTTATATCTACTTGTTTACTCAGTTTTACTTGAATTCTCAGGACTGTTCTTCCCCTTCCTGGACTTAAATATGCAGATTTACTCTCCATCTTACTGCTTTCCATTAAATTATCTTGCACTTCAGTTACTGGAAGGTGCCATGGGTTTCTAACTCTGCTCACTCATCAAGTGAGGTGATACAGTCCCATGACTCTGGAATTCAAAATAAAACAATTGTTTCTGTATGCTTTTTATAGTGTTTCACAGGTATATTACTAACAATGTGAGCCTATTAATTATTGTGTTACTCACCTGAATGATTTTCCTTACGTGGTTCAAGCCTAGTTCATGTTTCTCAAGGACAGTGTGTTAAACTTTTTGAAAACACATGCAGATGATGCTCTATCAGTCACACTTTAATCGTATTTTGAAGTTGCCTGCTAAAGGCTTTACTTTTAATTGGAAACTTTCAGTCTGGAGAAGAGCGTGGTAGTTTAGGGCAGAACAGACATATAAGGGACTTTTCTTTTCCCCTTCTTGAATTGAAATGACTAGGAATCCACTGACGTAATAATTTTTACCCAGAGAGTGCAAAACCACCATTTGCAGTTGAGACCCTCTGAGAAACAGGATGTTAGGAGCTAGAATCTCTAAAATATGTAATATTTTAAGTTTAATTTTTTTTCTTCTCTATTTAAACAGCTTTACACCATATTCTCGTGGTAACCTAACTTTCAGTGTTCTTACCCCGGAACCAAATCACCGACCTGGTTACAATGATTTTTATAATACTCCATCTCTTCAAGAATTTGTAAAAGTTACACAAGTGAGGATTCATCTCCGTGGCCAGTATCACACTAGTGAGCCTTGGGTAAATTTTAGGCATAGGTACTACGGAGTTAATGAGGTTACAGTCAGTGGAAGGTAAGTGTTACGTGACTCTGCCTGCATCCAGCACTACCTCTGACTGTTAGAGCTGTGCACAGCATATAAGGACCTGCCTAAAATTTGATCAACATTTTTGCTTTTACATGTATGATGGAGAAAGGAATTTGGTCTGAAGCGGTGTATCAAGTTGGAAATGATTGGTGTACTGTTTTGTAAAAACCTTTGCTCACATGTTATTTTCAATTAATTATACTTATTACACAAATCTGTCAAAAGCAATCCTTTCCTTGGAATTACCAATGCCTCTAAGCAAAGGCTTATGATTGAAACAATGGCTTGTGCTTTAACTTCAGTAACTCTTCCAAGCTATAGATGCCCAGACGTGGCAATTTTAACAGTCAATTCAGGGCTCATTCTTTATTTTAGTTGGAATTTTCCTTTCAAAATTGGGTAGCTGTCAGTAAAACTGTTGTATTATCTGTGACTGACAACTTTATTGTATATGATAAGTGTGCTGTCTTGTGAAAGGACTAATTATGCCCTGTAAATAATATGCAAATTTGGCAATGAAATAGTTTCCAAGAAGCATATGGTGCTGATTTGTAAGTATTATTATCCCTGAAATTATTTTGGTAGGTAGTTCTCATTTTGAGAGAAAGCACCCTGTTAGAAGTCATGTTTACCTTAAAATTTTCTATGTTGTTAATATATTTTGATTATTAATTTAGATGTATTATGATAATGCACTTAATAAAAGAGCTTTATCTTGGTGACAATGTAACAGTCAAATAATTTCAGCTGTAGTTTGCAAAGCTATGCCATGCCTCCAGAAGAGCAGCCCTTCAGGTAGAGTAGTATGGTTACTGACTATTAATTAAGACTCTATACAAATTTTATTTTAGTAGAAATGGACATTTTAACTAAGATAAAATGGGTTAAACTGCAAAATTATTCCTGATATGGTTAAGATTTCTTGAAAAAATAGAGCCTCACTGGAAACCTTAATATCGATAAATAATTGTAATTTATTTAGTAAAATTTAACATATTAATGTTACATACTGAAATACAGTTTTAATTACATATATAAGGCAAGAGTAGCTCTACTATGAAACTACATGGGTTTTATTTTCTTGGAAAGCAATTGTTTATGCTTAAAAATATATTCAGTGAAGTAGTCTTTTGTAGTTTACTGCACCTAAGAACATTCTCCTTGATGATATTTATTTGTTCTTAATAAAGAACCAGACTATGTAATACACAAAACTGACTTTGTGACTGTGTAATATATTGTTGGCCAGATATGTTTTCATATTTTAACTTTTGACACTACCTATTGTTCTTTCAGGTGTAATTGCCATGGCCATGCTGATGATTGTGACACAGCTATGAAACCATACAGGTGCCTGTGTGTCAAGGAAAGCTATACAGAAGGAAATAATGTGAGTCTCTCCTTTGTCTATCTATGCTACCTCTGAACAGACTCAAAAATGGGATTTTAGTCCTGGGAAAGAGTGTGTATATGTGTGTTAGTGTAGGCTTGTCTTTTATAGGGAAACTTTCTGTAGCAGAATTGTATCAATCAAGGAAACAGATATATTCTGCTCTCTACCCTCACCAAAAGCCATTCCACCACAGACCATCAGGAGTGGTGTGTTCAGGTATTTGATTTCTTGTTGGAGGATTATGCCACTTTCAAACGTTAGATGTAAATGTGAGATTGGACTGTGAGCATCTAATAGAGATTGTCTCTGCCTGATGTAGCAACTAGCAAGAGTCCTGCTGGGTGAAGGCACTACTCCATGGTAGTTTTAATCTGCTCCTATGGACTCCAGACCCATTCAGTAGGTGAAATGCAGTAGGCAAACTCCTGGAATTTGGCTGCCAACTTAGTTTCATTTGAAAGAAAACAGTTCAAGTGGTCCATAATGCAATCCAAAGCACCATAAATGCAAAATTATAATTTTCCTTTGTTTTCTAACAGTTTTATGATTCTTGGCCATTTTGGTTCTTGGAAGAACTGAAATGGGGTTGATCACTGTAAGTTATGGTATTCTAGATAAATTCCCTCTGGAGGAGAGCTCAAAATAATGGTACCACTTTTTACTTATTTCATGCAGCCTTTGGTTTCCTTGGAAGATGTTCACATACAACTTAACAAAAGCAGTACCATGATGTATGAGTAAAAAAAGAATTGCTCAAAGAAAAGATTCCCTAGATTAATTATTTATCTCAAAAGAAAAAAAAAAGGAAAAGAAGTTGAGGTTAAGAAAGAATGAGCTGCATCAAAGGAATTAATCCCTCAATCTCACTGAATGTTAGATTTCCATTGTGAGTACATGTTGTATTTCTTGCTACATTTATGCCTTTTGGAAATAGCCTTTCTAAAAATTAAGAAGGGGTTATGTGAAATAGCAACAGCAGTAGAAAAGGAGAGACTAATCACACATCAAAAAAAACCCTCAAGCAGTCTGTGCTTGCTGGAACAGAGAGGAGAGGTGACTTCACAGCATTTGATACAGTGCTTATGAGTGTGTGAAAGATCTTTGTAGAATTTCATAGGGGATCTAAGTTTTCTCACTTCTTAAGCAGAAGTGTAGGGCCTACAGTCTAAATGGGACTTGAACAGAAATTTCAACTTTTTAGATGGGTCAAATTAGAAAAAAAAATTCAAGCTGACAGTGTCCCTTTAATTAGAACACACATTGTGAAATGTTACTTTGTAAGGATTAATTATAAATATTTAATAAGATCTGGAAGTTCACCAAGCACTCTTGCAAGACTTATGCTACCTCGTGAAAACAAACCAAATACATTTTAATGATGTATCTGCCTTATCAGATATTTCCTGTCAATGTTAATGGGTTGTTCCACTGAGTGTCACATCTTTGATTTGGCATATATGCCTTGTAACTATAATTGAGGTGCTTGAATTAACTGTATTAATTCAGAGTACAATAAGGATGTTGTTTAATTATTTTTCTCATTCTTTAATAACCGTGTCAGTATCTATTAAATATGGAATAAAATAGCAGTAGTAATGAAATAGAATTAGTATTTGGAAATATATCACTAAATACATTGAATTTTATCAAAGATTTACATGGAATCCAAACAGCTTAAATATTTTGGGTTTTTTTTTTTTTTTTTGACTATAATTGGCAATGATAAAACTCTATCTTATAGATTAACACCTGTTTGGCTCCCACTCCAGTGAATTAGGAATTGTAAAAATAAATTTTTTTATTTATATATTTTTTGGTTTAAATAAGCATTTGATGGAACAAATTTCTACATAAAATTTTTTGGTAGAGAAATGGAAAATATTTTTGAGAAGAAATAGCACTATCAGCAAGCAGTCTTTTTAAAACTTCAGTTCTGTGCTAGCAGTGGCTAAGTCACCAAAGCTGAGGGGCTATGAGAAATTTTTTTGCTTTAGAGTGGGTTTTTTCAATATCTTGGACCAGAAGTCAGAGACCCTTGAAAAGCTTTTTACACGTGGCAGAGTTTGTCCTTGTCACATTTACACTTAATATAGCTAAAATTACTATCTTGAATTTATCTGGCATATACATCTGGCTAGCTGTTGTGCAGCAAAGCAATACCAGAAATGAAAAATTTGCATAAGTGTTACAAACGGAAATCTTAGTTTAGGTATTTGCATCACTATGTTATGAAATTTGACATACCAAATGGAATTTTTTTTTCCTGAGTTTTTTCCATTTTGGTGAAGAATGATGATGAAATGTGTTGCTATGAAATCTGAGATGATGGGAAGAAGGGGTTGCTTAAGAATGATTTGCAGATTTTGAGGGGCCTGTTTGTGAAAAAAGAGGAAATTAATCATCACAAAGCTCGTCTCCCATTTTATGGAAAAAATATTCAGCTTCTTCATTTACAAGTTGTTCCCTAAATGCCTTGGGTCCAGCTTTGGGAAATAGCTCTGCCTTTTGCAAATGGAAACTGAGGGACTGAGAGTGGAGTCCAGATTTTGGTAATGTTTGTATGTAAAGATTAATTTGTAGTCTTGAGTAAAAGTATGTTCAAAAAGTTTCCAAGCTGTCACATGAAAAGCTGGAAACAGCCCATGAAAGAAGACAGTCAAGCAAGGTTAGCCTTACATTGCAATCTCAGAGGCTCTTTTAAATCATTAGTGTAGAACTTAATAGAGAAAGGTAATGGCAAAATATACAGGAATAATTATAGAAATCATAATAGAAAATAGAATTTAAAATAAATACAGCAACTCTGTTAAATGCATGAGAAGATATGAATGGAAGTGAGAGATTGACTGGATGCAGTAAAGGCTTCAGTTCTGTGCAAATAATGGTCTTAAACTTTGAGGTCTGAAAACTGGATATGGCATATGTTGATTTATCAAGAATTGAATAAATAAGACTTTTTATGTTACAGAAGAATCTATGTAAACTTTAACTAAAGGTCAATCTATATCATGTTAGATGTTGGAATTAATCATAAATAGTAGATGAGGAGCTGTAAATATTAACTACATTACACTCAGGAACAAAGAGTTCTCGCTTGCAGAAACAAGCCAGCAAAAACCGCCCTTTTTTGTATATGGAGCGTTGGGATGGAACCCCGTAACACACCTTTCATTTCTGTTTTGTCTTCCTTGGTCCCTTGGAGTCACTTAGTGTTCTAAATTTGGTTTGGTGTGGGTTTTTTTTTTCTTCCCCTAGTAAAACCTAGCTTTTAAGTTTAAAAGCTCTTTGATCATTGGGGAGTTCACAAGAGACAGATGTAGTTCATGTGTAGTCTTGGTAGATATTCAAATGCTGTAGTGAGGATGCTGGTGAAAGCCATGAGGAAATTAATACTGTCTTTAGAGCATGGCAAAGCTATGCTGGAATAGATATTCCCTAGAAGCCATGTTTATTTGGCTAAGGAAATGAAATGGAGTGAAAGCATAGTGGTCGGATACAGAAGAGGATCTGGTTGGAAGGAAAAAATTGTGTATGATTAACTATCTCGTTTCAGTTAAAATTTACAGGCCAGCATAAATAAACATGTGTGTTAAACATAATGGAGCTTTTCAGAGACAAGTCAGCATTTCAAAATGACTGAGAAGGTGGCATTCTGACCTTGGTGCCACTTCATCAGATTTTTAAATAATGTACTTTTTATAACCTGTATTACAGAAGCATATGTATAATTGTAAGTATTATAGGTGTGTATGTACACTGTTGATTGCAACTGAACTTTGAGGAGTGTGGGCTGCAAACTCCTACAAAAGCTACAAAAAGAAAAAAAGGAATAAATTCTACATAAAATAATATATACATATAAATAAAAGGATGACGCTGAGAGGCAAGCAACAGGATATTTAAAAAGTGTTGGACTAGAAGGCTCTAACTGATCATGACTTACTGCAGGTTTTAAAGTATTGTTACTGTTGCTTTCTGAAGTATTACTTTGGATATTTGTTGACTGTTTCTTCAGAGACACTATCCTCAGAATTCTTAGGGCTTAAAAATGAACTTGGTACATAAAGGCTTAGGATGAAGTCACTGGTGATCTTTCTGTAAGTATGCTGGTTTCAGGAATCTTGAAATTAAATTTTTAGTAATAATATTATTAAAAAACCTCTTGAATTCATTACTGGAAATCAGTTTTTAATTGTAGTTTTAGACTAATGAATTGGGCCAAGTTAGGCTTGATATTTTGGCCACCTGACTCCATGTGATGTTTTCTCAGGAAACTTTTCACAGATGGTGAGCAGTTTAGATACTATATATCAAGAGGGCATGTTTGTTATTGGCCACAGGGAAAACTATATATTTAAGATGTTTTCTGAAGGGCCTTAGATGTAACTGAGAATAAGGAGATCTGCATGTTTCTGAATTTTACAGTTACAGAGAAAGGTTGGTTTTGTTAAGCATTAACATCCTTTGTAAATCTACTGCTAGACCTTGTCACGGGCTTTTTGGAAATGTACCTGTGCATTTTACATATGGTAGCCAAGTAACAAACTCCAAATCTCTCAATTTACAAATCTCAACTACCATGCTTTGGACAAATGCAGAATTTAGATTTGGTGACTGAAGGCCTGAAGATGGCAACATGTACATCATAGTGCTACCAAATGTGAAAATTCAGCCCTGGAGGTCTGGAAGTTAAATGCAATTCTTAACCTAATAAAGGTGTGATATGGGGGTCCAGTGCCCATTTTTATTGCATGCAGGTGTGACAACTGCTAGAAAAACAAATGTCTCACACTGGTTGCCAACTTCTGAATGACTGCTTTTTTGCCAAGGAGGTTGTAGATGGGGGGAGTCAATCTCTTCTCCCAGGTAGCAAGGGATAGAACAAGAGGAAATAATCTCAAATTGGGCTAGAGAAGGTTTAGGTTGGATATTCGGAAAAATTTCTTCAGTGAAAGGGTTGTCAGTGATTGGAACAGGCTACCTGGGGAAAGTGATGGAATCACTGTCCCTGAAAGTGTTTAAAAGTGTGTAGATGTGGCTTTCAGGGACATGGTTTAGTGGTGAAGCTGGCAGTGTTAGGTTAATAGTTGAAGTTGATGATATTAAAGGTCTTTTTCCAAACTTAGTAATTCTGTGATTCTGAAAAGTTTTGTCAAAGTTTTAAAAGCCACAGAACTAGAGATGTTTCAAAGAAGCTCCTTGCTATGTAATCAGATGCCATCTTTTTCTCTCTTACTCCTTCGTGCTTGTGTGTCATTTAACAATAGGTGCAAGCGCAGGTGTGCATAAGTAACTGATCCAAGATTAAATCTGAAATGAGATGATGAATGCTTTCAGCTACCGTGTGGCTGGCCATGCACAAATGGAAACTCGGGGCTGGCAAGTTGGTAGCTATTCCTGCACTGTTTTCCCTTCAAGGAGGACATATTTCCGTAGACATGCTGGGAGGAGGGAGCTGCAGGAGCTGGATAGCTTGGCTGGTAGCTTGTTTCTTTGTTGTGCTTCCCAAGTTGTGCCATGCCTGAATGAACACTCTTGTCTCATGTTGTTGGGTGCTGTGTAATGATGATTTTTCTCAGTGCTGAGAGAGAGGGGAGATGGATGTAAATGAGGGAAGGACTTGAATAAATTTGAGCTGTGTAACTTGTGAAGAGTTATGGTCAAGGTGTTGCCCTTAGTGCACTTAAAGTGAGATAATCACAATTAGGCAGCCATTGCTCTGATGAACAAAGACCAGAGTTCAAGGTCTCAAGTGAAACCCTGCTAATTTTCATCCTGAAAACTCCTTTTTTCTCTCACTCTGGTGATACTGTGTGTTTTTGTTATTTTGAAGAGATTAGAAAAAGGTGCAGTGATTATTGCTATCTTATTGCCTACTTTTCTTAGTGTATTAAAGCTAAATTTCAATAGATAGATTCTTGTGCTTTCATTTTCTCTCCTAAGTGGCTTTTGTTTCAATTTGTGACTGGTCTGCAATTCTTGGACTATCTTAAGCTTTTTAAATTCAGTTTTACACACCGTTGATGCTTTCCCAGCACCAGCTGTGAGTGAAACAGTTTAGAAACTTCAATACAATTTCCTAGTTTTCAGTGTGTAGGTGATAGACACACATTAATAAATAACAAATAATAACAATAATAATAGTAGTGCTTGGAATAACAACCATGAAGAAATATGAGCTTGTTTCTCAAACTTAAGAAGGAAGTTACCCAAAACAGAAAATAGTTGCCCAAATACTTAACAGAAGCAACTTATTTTGAAGCATTTAATTCCTTCTGAAAGACAAAAATTATGATTGCAGTATATTTTGTTTCTTTTGTTTCACTCACAAGGTCAAATGGTAATAGTGCAAACTACAGTTATTACAGTGTTCGAAACTACAAGAACAGACATTGCTTAAAATGCATCCAGATGGATGAATTAGGTGAATGTCTTCTGTGTCATAAACACAGCAGGCACCATTTTGCATCTTTAAAAGTTTAAGTAAATCTGAATGTCAGGACATTACCCTGTGTTGAGTATCTAAATTCTTAACATTTTGTTCTTCTGCCCACCTTCCTTGGTTTTACTCTGTTTTTAAGGTGACTTTAAAAGGTTGAAATAAAAATTAAAATGTTGAGTTTGTTGTTTGCCTTTGTGCTTTCTCACTTTTTGTCTAAACCCAATAGTATTAATATTTAAATTGGGGAAAACTTATAGGAAAAAATACAAACATAGACAGTATAATAGTAAACTTGTGAGTTGAAGAAATATTCATGTCTAAGAAGTAGCATTTTCTTTTATTTCTGATTTATTTCAGTGTGATCGCTGTTTGCCATTGTACAATGACAAGCCTTTTCGTCCAGGTGACCAAGTTCATGCCTATAATTGCAAACCATGTCAGTGTTACAGCCATGCAGAAAGCTGCCACTATGACTTAGCAATGGACCCTTTTCCTCGGGAACACCACCGAGGCGGAGGCGGAGTGTGTGATAACTGTCAGCACAACACAGCTGGTAAGTCAAAGAGAACGAACTGTTTATTTTACAGTTCCTTTTTTTGACTAAGTCTTGTGTCAGCTGAGGTTAGTAATGCTCAATGGCTGACAGTCCAACAAATTCTCATGTATATGTGTTTTTAAACTATTCAGATAGTGCAGTAACAACAGTGGTGTCAATTCTTAAGTCATGGGAAAATACTGAAAAATTTAATCCAATCTTGTATAAAAACTTTCATGCAAAACCCATTCAAATAAATAATTAAAACATAGTTTCAAAGCTATTCCCATTACATGTGCTAGAACATTTAAATTCAAAATATAATCTTACCGGACCAGTTTAACAGACACCATCTAAAAAGATGGTCAAATTTTGCTCTAATGTTAGTTTCTTGCTTATTGAATAAATCTCTTTATTCAGTGTAGGTAGTATATTTGAATACTTAAAAAAAATTTATCTTCTATTTCAGTTTTCTTGGCTTTATCTAGTAAAGAGAAAAAAGAAAAGTTTCAGGTTCAGTTTTTCCAAAAAAAATGTATAGGCATTTGCATGGCACAGCTTTTATATAAGTGTGGTATTATATAACAGATGGAAGTTTAATGGAGTAAAACATAGTTTGTAACAGGTTCATTGTTTCATATGCTCTGGATCACTAAATTGGCAGGTAGAGATGAAAGGTGCATTAAAATGGACGTCCTGAAAATTATAGAATTCTCTCAAAGGAATAGTCTTTAATTTTGAATTATACAGCTAATTTTAATGAATTGGAAGCCATAATGCATAACCTTTCTTTCATGCAGGAAGGAACTGTGAGCTGTGCAAGGATTTCCATTACAGACAAGCAGGTGCAGATCTTTCAGCCATTGATGTTTGCAAACCCTGCGACTGTTACGCAACAGGCACCAAAAATAAGAGCCTCCTGTGTGATAATGTAAGTAGCCTCAATTGAGAAAAAGGACAAAATGTTTCAATCAGCTGGGTAGACAGCCATAAGTTTTTAAAAAGTGTATTTAGATGGTAACTGGTCTATTAAAAAAATACTTAAGTTCAGCCTTTTCAAAATGATAATTGACTTACATCAGACATTTGAAAGCTGAGAAAATAGAGAGGAATTTGAGATGTACTGCTGAAGAGTTACTTATGTAGATCAGCAACAGACATAAAAGATGCTGTATGAGTAGTAGTTTTGGGATGCTACCTCTGCACTCAGTAATGTTAAAACATTTAGGTTTTGAGTGGTTTTGAAGGTCTTGATACTGTCTTAAAGTTACTAAAAGGTTTTGAAAATTCAGGCAATAAGCTGAGCCTGAAATTGAACTAAAATTGAGCTACTTTTCTCTATAATAAGACAAGGATTGATCTCCCTTTTAATTTATAAAGTCCATTAAAAATAAAAGAAACCCACAACGTGATGCTGAAAAGAGAACACCGTCAGCTATGCTTTTGAAGCCAGTGGACCTCATTGACATGCAAGCTGTCTAGTCCAATAACAAATCTATCTGTAACTTTTAAAACATGCATGTTGGGAAAAAAAGCAGGAAAAGTGATTAAAATCTTGAACATATACTAAGTATATATTGTGGTTTGTGTTCTATTCACATGTATCCTGTCCATTGCCAAAATCTAAATTTTATTAGGAATAGGGAAGAAATAATTGCTCATAAATTTATTTTAAAAGTAGCACTTATTCTGCAGGTAAATGTGATAGAACTTTTTCAGCTTGTTGCCACTTTTCTTATCTCTTCTTTTTCCAAGACTTCTATTTGTAAAGTAATCGCTAGTTTTTTTTCATCATATATCTTTTGCCCTTACATTTTATTTTACAGTAAGCTCTTGTGGATCCTGTTGTATTTTCATCCTCAGTTCTATAGTGGTAGAGATACGTTCCCAGTTTGACTCAGTGCACCTCACAGGACTCATGCTTTGGTACCTATTCTGTGTGACATGCACATTTAGCACAAGGTGTTTTTTAAAATAGTCTGCTGTATTACAAAGAGAAATTATGTTATAATTTTCAGTCTTCTGAAGTAGCACACACTGCCAGTAACACAGAAGTGGGGAAAAAAAAAAAAGCTTGCAAAACATAGGTGTCATGTCAGGACTGTTTCAAGACATAGGAGGAATGAAAGAAAATGTTAATTTATGTATTGAGGGTTTGTGGTGAAATGTTAACCTGAATCAGCTTTAACTGTGATTAATAATCAGAGGAACAGCAGTTTACAGAAATCAGTGCTTTATACTTAAATATACAAGAATGTTGGTGATGCTTGAATATGAAAGTATGGACAGGGAGATAAAATGGGAAAAATGGGGGAGACTGTATTGCTCAATAAAGCATCAATTGCTGCAGTAGAAGCAGAGCAGGGAGAAATGATTGAGAGGCATTAAAGAATAGATTAATAAGGCTGGGGACTAAAGGCTGAAATGAATTGCATGAAATAGGAAGGCATCATTGGAGGAAGTGTTTCCAGATTTGACCTGTGGAAGATGGAATCATAAGGAATAAGGACCCTACTCATGAAAATTAATTGTCACATCACATTGATAATTTTCAAGGAAATTTGCCAAAAATGGGGCAGAATACACTTTTACTGCATAACTCATCGCTTTTTTCAGATCATCAACTTTTTTCCCTTTTTGCAAAGTGCCACTTTAGTCACTAAGTTCCAGGAGGTACAGAGTTCCAAAATTATTCCTTTGAATCACAAAATAATCTATTAAATCACAAAGAAAGAGCATTTACTCATCAAATGAATTATTATTCATGCTGGTAGTTTGCGAGATGTGTAGAAGGGCTTACTGTAACACAGTTGCTCCTGTCTCAGTTCTTTGGGCTGATCATGAAGACTTTATGCCTCTTCCTTTCACCTATTGCACTCTACCCTTGGTGAGAAATGCACGTAGGCATGGAGAGTTTCTCGCTTCTCGTACATCTGAAGATCACGTCCACTTACAGATCAGTGTGTAAGCACCTTTGTGTTTTAAAGTGCAAACTAAAATGGTAAAACTTCGAAGTTGTGACTTTATGGCTTACAGTAACAAGTGAGATTTTAGAGGAGTGGTGGTAGCAGTGCATCCACAAGCAATTCCTTAGGTATTTTTGCAGAGTGAGGTTTTCCTATGAGAGTGGGGAGTACGAGAGAGAATTGCTACAGCCTGATAAAATTTGTCCACTTCTGTGTGGGTTATTGATGTTTAGTCATTGTAGAAAAGATGACTGCATCATCTTTGTGAGCATTTGTCACAAAATATTTCAAACAATCAGAAAGTCCCGATAAACTGTTAGACGTGCTTGAGTCTTATGAAAGAAGAATTGGCTGCCTTCCACCTTTCTCCCTAACCATTCACACATGAGAAAGTTCTACCAGAATACTGCTGATGTGACCATTCTTGCTCTAGTTGGAGATTAATTTCTTCTGGCCCTCATACCAAAATCCTTTACTCATTTTCCTGTGCTGCTTTTTTACCCAAACTGCTCTAAAACTGCTTACATGTTCTATCAGGCATGGCAGTTTGCTGTCCTTCCGTGATTCTGTTATAGTAAGCCATATATATTGCTGGGAGAAAACAGCACTCTTCCTGGACTTTTTTTTTTAGGCAAACCTGAAACTGCTGCTATTGCCTTTACCTAGTCTTTGGAAGGAACATTCTGGTCTCAGTGAATTTAGTCATCTTTCTTTACTCAGCTTTTGCTGATTTTTAAAAATTTACCCTTAACATCCAAATAAATATATATCATGTACTTGTTGTTACTGCAGAGGATATTGTTCAGAGTTGCAAAGACTTAATTGCCTTCTGTCAAGGTGGCAGCTGTATTGTCTCATCTTGCAAGAAAATGCTTTCTAAGGCAAGAAAATGAACAAAATGTTAGTTACTGTTTTCTCTGAAGAGTCACATGAAAGCGGATTCCAGCCAAGTAACTATCAACTACCAAGTAACTATCTGAACAGGCTTCAGATTTCACCTTTCTGCACACTCCCTAAATACTGCTTTTGAAAAAAAATTCTTAATTTTTTCACTCAGACTTTTGAATGCTTCATTTAATTTTATTCTATGCATAATGAAAATCTAGCTGATAGCTATATTTTTACACACAAAATGAAAAGTATCTCAATTTCTGAGTTTTCACTTCTGAGTTAATTCTTTTATCTAAAATTGGAATGACCATTCCCATTTTCATTTCTCCATCGACACAGTTTTCAACTCATATGTTGTGATTGACAATAAATAAATAAATGGAATGTGTGTTGCAAGGGGAAGAATGTAGGTTAAAGCAGTCAATTAAGGCCACTTCAGTCAACAGATACACCAAAGAGAATAAGGAATGTAAAGGATGCAAATGTGTCAATGAAAAATATTGTGCATAGTGGAGTCCATAAAAGAATCAAATTATCAAACACTGTGTGTATTCTGAATCCTGGATTCCCCTTAATGGAAGGCCTTTAACCTTATTGTTAAAATGAGGGAAAATGAGCTTTTTAATGTTCAATAATCCTATGGCTTTATTTCTGATGGATTTTGTAAAGTGGAAATGCTGGTTTTCTGTGAGAGTTTATTTGTGGGGTTTGGTCTGCTCCCACCCCTTGGAGTGTTGTGGGCAGAGGGTAAATGCCTCATTTTACGTTCTGAGCAAAAGTAGTAGAAAGCTACTGACTTTTGAAAGTCATCATATGTGATGACAAGAAGAGATATCAGGGGAGTGCAAAGGAACTTCATTATTGCTGCTTATTCAATTTTCAGTTCCCAAAGCTGACATCCCTAGAATACTCTCAGGTATTTGGTGTCAGACCATTAACCTATGTGTGTGAGCCAGCACACCGTACTGTTCTCATTTCCTAAACTGGAGAAAAGAAAATAAAAGTCTTCAACCCCCTTGTTCCCCCTTCCTGAGCCTGCAGACAACTGGATGCTGGGGTCCTTACCAGATTTGCATCAAGTAAGAAAATAGTGAGAAATATGCCATTAGCATTTATATCAAAAAGGCAGAACGTTGAGACGGATATCAATCAGTTGAAAAACTGGTGATGGCAGGAAGAACAGAAAGAATTTCATGCCAGACCTAAATATACTCGAGTCTTGCAACACCCTAAAACTTGCAGTGGGTCAAGAGAAGGTGCTTCTTTTGTGGTAGAGAGTAAATAATTGAAATTAGTAATGACTTGGCTAATTATAAAAGGTAATTTTTGTCAGGTGTTTTGGGCTTCAAAACAAGACGTTAACTTTGGAAAAAGAAACTTATAGAGTCAGCTTTATTTGTTTGATTTAGCAAGATCAAGCCTTATATCACATTTATTGTCCAGAATTGGAGAGACTTTCTGATTATGTTTTTGACAGTGTGTTCCTTCTATTACAGACACCAAAGAAAAGCAATTTGAAATTACAGGCATATCCAAGGGGAAGAAGTTGATTTTAAGTTTCAGAAAGGCTTAGGGTAATGATTTTTTCAGCAAATTGCATTTTATACTATAAGAATACATATGACCTACAAGAGTTTAAATAGTCAGAACTTGTATTTCTGATACTATGATATGTATGTGTTGAATATCTACCAGGTGAGTGCTATGGCTAAACAGTTTGCTGTAGTCTAAGCAACAATGAAGACAAATCTTTGGAATATGTCACCCCTTGTCCTGGGTGCTTAAATCTCTTAAGTCCTCATATCGGTTTAGTAACAGGACACTGGAAGAGTTTCTGAATAGGCTTCACCTTGAATTTGTCGTTCTAGATGTGATGTGTTAGATTAAAGTGTGCCCCAATTAATGAGCGATACCACTAGAGTCTAAAGCAGGTGAACTGCTCAGTATATCTAAAATTCAGAAGCCTTAAGGTGCTGGATTCCTGATTAAGGACAATGAGGCTGCAGCTGTGGTTTCTGCAGGAGAAGGTTGCCGGCATACCTTTTCTAACTGTTAACATTCAAGGATATAGGAATAATATGTATTTTATACGTAAATTAAAAATGACACAAGGGATACATGTGAACTCATCATCAGTGGTTTTCCATATCAAAAACCAATTGTAATTATGAGGTCCCACGACACACCACCACTTGGTAGTACTGCTCGGCCCGGTTCATTTTCAGAGTGAACAATCCAGACAGATATTTTCCATCAGTGATTTAGTACCAAGGTGGTCATGTTAATGCACAGGCTGTTTCTGTCTGCTGACTGTTTGGGTCAGGATCAGGCCTCTCAGGCATAAGTAACGGGAGCACAGATTGCTTTCTGCTCTTCTGAAAACCAGCATTGGTTATAGAAAATTGAAATATTTTTCTTTATATGGCAGATAGCGTTTTAATCAGGGGAAGAGAGGAAGTTTCAGTAATATGTCCAGTGCACAACTGGTGACATTCTGGTTAACAAAACCTTTAAATATTCATTGATACCAATACATTCAGTGATACCGTAGTTTCCAGAGTAAGCTAGATTTACAGAAGTAATAGCAGTAACAACAAAAATAGCCACTTTGCTTCATAATTCACTTACATTTTTATGTAGTTATCAAAGTGGTTTGTTACACCAAATTTGATGTAGTTTTCCATGTTCTAACCTCTGATCTACCTATTTCTGCAGCGTTATAAACATTTATCAGCTTCTACAACTTCTTTGAAACAGTATTAATTGCCAAGAATTTCACAGATTATTTTGGTGCTTCTCTGTCTGTACAGAGAAATTAAAGATACTAATTTTCTATATTTCTCATTTTTAAATCAAATTTTCCCTAGCTTAAGCCCAAATATTCTTTTTACAGTGATATCTGCAAATGGTTTTTTTGGCTGGTTCCTGGATAAAATTTGAAGTTTTCAGTTGGCCAGACATTTCTCCCTCATTTGAAGAATTATATTTATTCTTCAAGCATAATTTTGTTTTTACCCTGTTAAGATTAAGTTTGGGAGACATACATTTTCTGCAAGTGCATGTGATGAAAATTACTGCTTCTTGTAACAGCTTGGCACAAAGTTATGCTGAAGATACTGGTATTCTTTGCTTCTTTTAGCATTTAGTAATCTACGTGTTTCGCTTGTGGCATCTGGAAATAGCTACCCTTTGCTCACAATTAGCCATGGGTTTCCAGGTATTCAGGATAAGAACAGCTCTGCTGGGTGAAATGAGGCTCATCTAGCACAGTACCTTCTCTGATTACCAGAAGCATGATCCTGCTGTGATGCGCTTTTCTAGATTTCAGTTATTTATGGGTTTAGGGCTAAACTGAGCTAAACTCAGGATTTTCATTTGAGTAGCCACGTTTGGTGTCCACACATGGAATTAATCTAACTAAATCTTTAAAGCATTGAGTTCCTTTAAGTTTACTTTCTTAGAATTTCCTGGCTACTCTATCTTATGACTTGAGAAAAAATGAATATTCATCCTATAGACATTAATGTTTTTGTAGCCATGCATTCCCTTCGTTTCAGTCCTTTATTTCCAAACTGTAAAGTCTTTAATCTCTTTCCATTTTTATCTTTGCTTGTTCTACTCACTCTGTGACCTCTTATTTTAGAGAGGGTAACCAGATATACAAATTATGTAAAATGTTGATACAAAACAGAATGAGATTTCCTGTGTAATTTTCAGTTCTTTTCTTGATAATCTCAGTATTCCTATTGCCTTTTTAACTGCTTCAGAGCTTCCAAATGATTTTTCGGGGAAATGGAGCAGCCTTAACAGCTTCTTTCTTGAGTGGTTATAGCTAATTTTGGCTAAAATACAGCTAATACACTGTCTACCTATAGTCAGTGTTGGTTTTCCCCAGGCATAAACTTTGTATTTCTTGATGTAGAAATTAATTTGACTTTTTAATCATCCATTTGGTTCAGTATGTGTGATATATTAAGATGTTGCTGACTTAAAGAAACACATCAGTATCATGTAGCATGATTTTCCTTTGGGGAAAAAAGTACCAATCTTTTCCGATATATAATTTTGATTTCTAATAGAATGTAGAATAAGAATACAAAAAAGCCTACTAGAATGTAGATCTCAGAAACTTCCTTACAGCCTTTTAAGGAGATTCATGTAATTTTATTCCTGTTTTACTGGTGTTGATTTAATCTATCAGTATTTCAGTAATTTTATATTTTGGTTCATCTAGAACTTTAGTCTCATGTGTAGTCACTTTTCAACAGATGATATTTTGCTAAAATATTTTTCTTCTGACTTCTTTGGTTTTAAATCAGTCTTAAGAATCATTCCTGAAATAGAAAGGGAGCACCTCTTTCATAGTGAAGAGCTGTGGAAGACTTCCTTTGTGATCTCTGTTGTGCTTCTCTTTCCTGAATGCTGCACATAGTCATAAAAGCATTAGCTGGTCATTTGCTCTCCTCAAAGCAGAATTGTTGTCAGTGCTATATCCAGTCAGTCATGATTTTGTCTGGATAAATCTTGATACAGCTGGGAATAGAGATTCCACATCCCCTCTGGATAGCCTGTTACTGATGCTGCACTTCTCTTTTAATGAAAAGTTCTGATGTCCACTCTGAATCTGCTAATCATACCACTTAATTATTTATTGCCCTGCTTCTCTGGTAGTCTTCCTTTGTTTCTGACATTTAATTTTTTTTTCCTTCATGCTTTAGGCATGTTGCTTGTTAAATGCTTATTTTTGTGTTGCCTTATTCTAGTTTTAAAATTTGATGGTGGTTATCCTCTCTTATTTAGCTATCCTATTTTGATCTTATTTTCACTTATTGAAGATGACATTTTGGATGTAATGCTTTCCTTCCTGTGGTAGCTTTTGGAGTAACTTCAAAGTTTCTTTTGGGTCTGAGTTGAGTGTGATTGTGTAACCTGTGTATGCTGCGATCACTAACACAAAAATGTTTCTTTTACAGTTATGCATTAAAGTGGGTATTTTTCTTCATTTAGGATTAAACTCAGAGTTGCTTTTCACATGTGAGTTCTCTGATGAATGACTGTGATGCATGACTGGGTCTCTTCTAATACACTAAATATCTAGATCAAATCCAGTCTAAAAAGGAATTAACTTGAAAATTCTTGTTGCTGTGTTTTCTGCTATTGTGGTCTTTTAACTCTTCTCATACTTGCTGTTGTCCTGCCTTTTTAATATCTACATCTTCCTGAAAAATAAGGCTGATACATCAGTAATAGATCTCTATCAAGAAGTCATATTAAAGAGATTTTATGGACTACAGAATCCTTTTATGAGGAAAGGGTAGGAGTATATGCTTCTCTAACTTTTATTCAGTATTTTCTGCGCTGAGAATTTACTATTAGATGTTGAAATCTTTGTATTAATAAAGCTTAGAGCTTCATTTTAGATTCGAGGGTGTGATGATAATATTTAAGTGGAGCTTGCAAGTAGCTTTGTCTCTCCTGTTGTTTCAGCTTGGCTTGACTCATGGATTAAAGATGAAAAAGGCAACTATTAAGATACTTTTGTTTCAGTAGCTAATTAAAAGCAAAGTACCTTGAACTACAGTTGTGGATGTCATAGAGGAATACTGGTTTTGAATTACTGTACTTTTTCATATTTGTAAATATTTGCACTGAAAAAAATATGCTGACGCAAAGAAAATTCCTTATAACACAGTTTCTTTATTTCTGCATTTCCCAGAACACTTCAGTTAGAAAAGTTAGGTTTTGTTCCTTGATTATGAATCCTAAACCTTTTGCCAATTCCCATCTCTGTGTTGCTTTGACCTCCTGGTATTGCTTTTATGTTGTGCATCAACCAATGTCTTTGTTTCTCCGTCCCTGTGCTGTTGCCCTTTCCCTGTGCTTGGTTCCCCCCACCATATTGGAAAGTGATGAGTGTAGAGACTGGGGTTTTTCCCTGGCTTTCAGAGGTCTGAAAATGAGGTAGCTTTTCAAGAGCCCTTTAATCTTGCACAACGTGTGAGACTCGTACTCCCAGATCATGGTCCAGGCATAACACAGGATGTGTCATCTCCTTCTGAATAGCGATGCTACACATTCAGGAAGAAGGTGAGGACCTTTACATACCCTCACTGAAGTGGAATGTTTTGGATCCCAGCTGAATCAAGAAAAGAGGAAGAGGGTTTCAGTTGCTCCGCTGTTGGATCACAACCTTCAGTAAAGGGAGGGGGAATGTACGTTGGATGTGTAATCAGAAATGAAAATCTTCAATTTTGCTTCATTCTTACTTAGCTAACATTTTCACTAAAATAAATAAGCATATGGGCATAAAAAAAATGCAGAACTTGACCTTTGAAGATGACAGAACTTTACAGTAACTGTGATTCTAAAAGGTATTCATTTTAATAGAAGTCACCATGTATACAATGCAATTTTGTAAATATTCTTTGCAGGTTCTCTGTCCAGATGGTAAATACGGCCGCATTGTTTAATCACTTTTTTTCCCCTTCTGTTTTGAAAGAACAGGACTTTTAAACTCTATTTAAAAGTCGAATAGTTACACTCTGTTCAATATTTCTCTTTTTTCCTCTCTCTCAACAAATTAAAAAAATGCTCACAGGCTTATTATTTTTTTCTGTTCCATTTAAAATTTTCTCCTCCCCGACTCATACTCCCATTCTTGTTGCTAATGAATGTATCATCTAAAAATAGATATGTTCATCATTCTATAATATTTTCTATCTTTCTAGATTGGAGGCCAGTGTAATTGTAAGAGACATGTGTCTGGCAGACAATGCAATCAGTGCCAGGAAGGATTCTACAATCTGCAACAGTCAAACCCTGATGGCTGCAGTCCCTGTAACTGTAATACCTCTGGGACAGTCAATGGAGATATTACCTGTCACCAAAATTCAGGACAGTGCAAGTGCAAAGCAAATGTTATTGGTATGTGTAATGCAAGCGTTCGGAGCCATTTTTTCTTGTTTTCTCTGGAAATAAAACACACTTGGTTTCTAAATGAAAGGTATACAAAGCTTCTTTGCTGAAGGCAGATTGCGAAAATGAATGAAATTAACTGTTGAAAAATTATTAATTTAATAATTCTATCAAACTACAGCTTGAAGCTTAGTTTAATCAACCCTTTAGAAGTTTCCTTATGGCATAGCTACGTTAGCTTACATAGCTCCATACTAATAAGTCACAGGAATAATGTAATTTGCTTACTGCGTAGATGTTTCTTTTAGGAAATTAGCACTTTTTCAATGTGTTTTATACTTAATGAGTTCTAAGCAAATCGTTTCCATGCTAGTTTTCTTAATAGACCAAAATAAATGGATTTTTTTTCTCAAAATATTCTGTGCTACAGGGTCCTTTGTGATAAATCTATCAATTTTTTTCTATTATATTTCTTTGAACTGTTCCTATGAAATGCAAAATAAGTCAACATAATTCCACAGATCATGTACATAGCTAGGGTTAGTTATCAAGGGCCACATAATTTTAATTTTGTAATTCAATGCCAAGCTGATTATAATAAACTGCTACCTTCTGTGTTATTTATCATTTTTTTTACAAGACGTGCTTTTTTGTTTGTTACTCCCACAGGTATTTTTCAGAAATTAGATTTGATTATAGCAATTTATTACTTCCAGCATATTTGAGGGGAGCCACAGCCACATAAGGACAAAATTTATCAAGTGCCCAAAATACACAGTATATATAATACACTTTGAAATGTTGATGTATGGGAATATTATGCAAGGAGAATTTCCTGATAAAGTGAGCCTTGCATGGTAACTGTACATGTCTCAGACTATACGTATGTCTCAAAAAGAAAAATTCCTTTTCTGCTTTGTTATTAACAGAATTAGTAATCTGTTTTTTCTTCACCCTAACCAGGTTCTGGGTTGCATTAATAATGTTCAAGTACATGTTAATATATTTGGTATTATATATACCCTCACTTGTTAACGTTGACTCATTTGTAATGTTGTAAGTCTTTGTTGCTTTTGGAAATTAGAAGAAAGAAGAAAATGCAGAATAACAACAAATAATGAAAATAGCTCTAAACAGATTGAAGCCTGAACAGTTTCAGTCTTTTTTCCTGTGAGATGACATATTTTTTGTACAATAAAAAGGGTGCTAAGAAGAGAAAAATAACCTCTGTGCATCCTAAACCCTTTTTCTACCTTCAAGAAAAAGGACTTCAGAGCATCCTTAATTATATATTCTTTGCCCACATTTTAGGTTTGAACCTGCAAAAACCTCTATTAATGCAGTGGCAATTTGGCAGAGAAAAAGTGGACGGTCTGGTTCTCACATATTTGGTTGTCTACATATTAACCATTTTATTCCCTTGATGAAAATATTAAGAATTGGTTTTATTTTCACTGAAATAGTTTTTTTAAAAAAAGTGTAGATCTATGCTTTCTGTACTTACTTGTAGCTATGATGAGGGGCTGTAGTTATGCAAGTGTTTGTTTGCAGGATAAAGACCTAATTCTTTCCAGACTAGATTCCCTTTTTTTGTTTTCCAAACCAATTGTATGTAAGCTTCTGTATATTGAAATGTGTGCAGCAAACTTTACCAGAGAGCTTTTCTTTTGGAGTTCTAAATTGGTTTTTAGAGCAATCTGTCCGTTGCCATTTTATCTATTTAAACAAACACGGTAACAGAAAAATGCAACTATGGACTGCAATGTTATGAAACATGAACTGTTAGAGTTAACACAACTGTTAAATCTTACTAATGATTCTATCACCAGTAAAATACATTAGCACCAATAATTTTATTAAAGTAGGTCATTCATCTAGAATAAAAAGGTAGAAGAATGTGAATTAAATGCCAAGCGTGCTAACTCCCCTGTACTTGTTAACATTGAATGTGATGCCCTGTAGGCCTTCCTCAGTATCGTTAGGAATAGATTACCTGTCAGGAATATGTATGGCATATTCAAATAAGCACTGCGCATATTTTTAAAACTGATATGATATGAATCCATGTAGACCAATTTTAATAGTTCAAAATGAGTCATAATTCTTGTTAACAATACAGTTATTTTTAAAATTTGCAGCAATAGTGGTCCTTTTTTATTTTCCTTATTGAAATTAAATGATATGCCTTAGGTGAGTCATTCATCACTGTTAAAGGAACTCGCCTTCTGTTGGAGTTTTTGAGTTTTTATCCGTATATATAATGCATTCCCTATCATTTTTAGTTTTATTTTTCTACGTGTAAGTTGCTCGATGTATTTTTGTATGGTTTTGTATTTTTTTAAATGATGACAATATTTTGCTAGAAGATTGTATTTATATTTTCCTATATGAAACAATTAAGTCATAGCTTCATAGTGAAGGATTTTCCCACTGCAAGGGAAAAATACCTAACTGAATTTGCATTTTTCGTATAATAATCTAGTTTGCTTTCTTGTAATGTACATTTTATAAACTAACATATAAATGCCATCCCTTGGGGCAGGGATAAAGCAAGCATTGACTTTGAAAACAAAGCTAATAAAACTACAGGATGAAGCATGAAGAAAAGAGTTTCTATTTTAATGTACTGCAGGAGTTAACTAAATCATACATTTAGATAAAAATATTTCATTTTGGATTATGGAAAACATTTTCTGCTTTCAGTAAGGGCTAACAATAAAGACTGACATAAATGCAGTCAATGGTAAAACTGAAGTATGGTGGTTAGGCAAATAATTTGTTATAATTAGTTTAACTTGTGCTGTCCTAGTGTATATTTAATGTTTTTAATATAATATATAAATCTATTATCAGAACAGATTGTGAGCCCAGTGCAATTCTTTGTGTATTGCATTTCTACAATACAGGGTGAAGAGTTCACGTAGGCATTGATTGTGCAACAGGTGCTGTTCTGGGGGACAAAGAGATTAATTCTGCTTTGTCTTAGAAATGTTACAAAGCATCTCTTGCAGAAGTATCTTAAACTGTATTGAGAGGCCAGCACTAACACACTGCTTCTGAAACAAATTGGAAAAGTAAACAGATTTTTGGGATGCCACAGTTATTCAATTGGTTTGTGCAGCCTTGTCACTGCTGTTAATTATGCTGGTGAACAATATTAGTCTTCCCTTTCTTTTTTTTTTTTATTTCACGTGTAGTATACTTACCCTTTTTAAAAATGAAATTAATAGCTTTTAAGGTTTGGGGTTTTTAAAATTAATTCCTTTTCTCTTTCCAGGTCTTAGGTGTGATAGTTGCAATTTTGGATTCAAAGCTCTCAGATATTCTAATGAAGATGGATGTGAGCCTTGTTGGTGCAACAGCCACGGCTCAGTGAGCCAATTCTGCAACCCTCTCTCTGGGCAGTGCAATTGTAAAGAACGAGTGAAAGGGCTTCTCTGTGACACCTGCATGGACAACTTTTATGGGCTGGATGTAACTGGTTGTAAGGCTTGTGAATGTGATGCTGCAGGGTCGATTTCTGGAACCGTGTGCGACGCGAGGACGGGGCAGTGCGCGTGTAAACCAAATATCGGGGGGCGGCGCTGCGACGAGTGCCTGGATGGGTACCACAGAGTGCAGAAAAGTCACTCCTTTCTTTGTCTGCCATGTAACTGCGAGAAGGCAGGGACAGTAAATGGCTCTCTGCTTTGTGACAAATCGACAGGACAGTGTCCTTGCAAAGCCGGTGTGACCGGCCTTCGGTGCAGTCAGTGCATGCAGCAGACGTACAACCTCAGCATGAGCAGCGCCCGTGGCTGCCAGCCCTGTGACTGTGACGCTCTGGGCACCTTGGCAGGAACAGTTTGTGACCACATTTCTGGGCAGTGTGTCTGTCTGCCTCAGCGCCAGGGGAGAAGGTGTGACGAGTGTAAACCAGGTAAGGAAATTGGAAGACAATCGATTTGGTGGAGTAAGTTTTCCTTTGTTATCATTTCCTACAGTTTTTTTATATGTCTGACATGTCTCTGACGTATGTTATTAATTATTTTTCTTTTTCTTCCTGCCTGTGTGAGTGAGAAGGAAGCATTACTATCCTAATCACCATCAAATATTTATTCTATTTCCAGATGTTGTATTATTTGTATTATTACTGCAATTTCAACATGTCCAAAATAAGGTTAGGCTACTTCTAGATATTGAGAAAATATACAAATAACCATGCCTCAATCCCTGAATAAGAGGTAAACTGGCATAATTTAACGAACAGCAGCTATCCTCATAATGAAAACTGTGGGTTTGGAAGGCAGAATGCAAGCTCTTCAGGAAGGGCACTTCATGCATAAAGCTGAGCATGGCAGGAGGCACAGAAATTGTTGCTTAAACTTTGATGAGGCTGGCAAACATGCCACTTAGAAAGCATTCACCTGCCTTGCTGTGTTGGGGTTGTGCTGGCTTGCACAAGGATTGCTTACAGTTTGGCCCTACAAGTAGGTGATATTTACAGTTTGCTACATATTTGTTCAAGATTCTGTGCCATATTTGTAAACAGAGTGTAAAAGTTCATTTTAAGTAGGGAGCTCTGTAGTTACATTTCAATGTTTTTGTTTTAAAAAGTAGGTGGGTGAAGTGAAACTACAGGTAATGTTAACCTACCCTTCATCATAATATTAAGTAGATAGATTTAGTTCAACTTAAATACATATGCAATTTATTCAAGTAGCAGGTCACATTAAAAGGTACATTATAGCTCCATTGGTTTTAATATGCCATTCAATAATTTGAACAGAGGTTAAAAAAGCTGCTTAACCTCCATTAAGTATTTTTTAAAATGCTTTCATTTAAATTATTTTAGGTACATATACTAATACATAAGGCAGCATTCTGTTTTTCTTAGTTCCTCCTCCAGTGCTGTTTGACCTGCTAACCCTCTGTAGCAGCCACTTAATCAGAGATCGGCAGAGGAGTGATGTCGAGGCTCCCCGAGTCAGTGACCGCCCTTGTCCTTGGGAAAGAAAGGCCAGGGTTTATGCAGAACTAAATGGTTTAAAAAGGTTTAATTGATAGTGTGAACAGGCTGGTTTGCAGAAAAGCTTACATGGCACTCAGAGGAATAGTCCCACAATAGTTCCTGTTAAAAAGAGAAATAATTTAAAAGAGTATTTGTGTAAGTGTTATTTTAAAATTTTCTAGCTAATAGCTATAAGCATGTATGTGCTGAGGACTGAGCTCTCTGCTGCAGGTGAAAGTGTAAATTATTATCTTTGTGAAAGCACTGTGTTGTTCTTAGTAGAGCACAGTGAGCTGTGCTATTTTCACTGTTTTAGTGAGAGCTCATTTAGTTGTTTAATATTTCTAACTTTTATATAAATATTCTTTGTTAGTATGTGCCAAAAGAGACTTTCCTCCAAAACAGGGAAGTGTATAAAAAGTCGTCCGTGTAGAAATGTAGATTTTAATTGGTTTCAAGTACTTTCAACATGTCCTGTGGATTTGTCTTGGGACAAAGATAAGAAAACATATTCCAAATGTATAAGAAAATGTACTCCAAGTGTATATGTAACCAACACAGCCTAATTAAAGCACACACAAATTAGTTAATACTGGCAGCCCTGAAAATGTACTGAAGATTTCTGAGTCTGTTGGGACATTTCAAGTCTATGACACGAGGTAAGAGGCATTTAAAATAACATCCCAGTGTAGCATATCTTTTATGGGCTTTGATAAAATCCGAGAAGTTTCCAAAAGTTACCAAAATCTTAATGCAGGAAGAGTTGCCAATTGAGAAAAGGTCAAACAGGTTGTAGCTTTTGGAAATAGCTTTATAAGGAGATTGTTTTTCTTAAAGCTCTTTTTGGAGCATTTAGCCATCTGTTTCGTCTATTAGGCTGTATCCATGACCTCCTGTTTTCCAGTTTGTTCTCATACAAATAAAATTTTGGTAGATTGGTGTATGTTTAATTTTTTCTTTAAACTAATGGTGTATGCAAAGAGAGGAATGCTTGATTCTAACATGAAACAAAATGAAAGAGCAGTTTTCCTTGTACAGAAACTTGCTTTTGAGATGTCCTAGGCTGCAGTGGTTGAAACGCAAGTTCTCTTCAGCCCCCAAATCGCTGTGAACATTTTGTCCCTGCCTCATTCTGGAACTGTGTTACTGACTGGGATTTGTGCCACACAAATCCTATTCAACAACAGGTCTTGGATCTTGTTATGAGAGCAGCAAAGCTGTAAAAAAGGCATTTTGTTTTGTAAGTTCTTTACTCTGTAACCACAGGTTTGCATAGAATGCTACATGTATGGAAAAGATGTAGAGTAGCATGTAGAATGTGTGTCTGGGCACCAGTGCTGAGGGTTTGTGTACATACTGCCTTGTTGGCCAGAAGAACATGAATTATCTTGTGACAACGTTGCTGCTGTGGTTAACTGTACATTTTGAAGCCCGGCCTGTAGTTAAGAAATGAGCATTACTGCCATAGATGGCAAGCATGTAAAAGTGCAAAGGAATTGGTTGTGTGTTCCCTCTCTATACAGTGGGAGAAATGCTAAGAGGATGATTAAAAAAAAAGAAGCTGAATACTTTGCTATGACTTTCATTCTTCCTTTTGAAAAGTATGTTTGATTGACAAATGTGATCAGTTATGGTTGAATTGGAAAAAAATCTGAAAAAGAATAAGCATAATACTAGTTATGTACATAGATCTCACAGAGATTTGCAGTGGCTGTCTTAAAATTGGAAATTGGCTCTATTATACAACAGTGGATCCTTCATAAAGCAACTTTTATGAGCCCTTCTAACCTTGCTGTAAATTAAGCTTACATTAAGTTGTTACTCTTTCCTAGGTGGAGTCAAATTCTAGATGCTGGAAGAAAATAATGATGATTATTAAAAACAGAATGAGTTTGTAATGTAGTGTTTCCTCTTTTCCCCCCACATTTAATCATGTTAATTTACTTACAATTAGTTGAGGGAAGAAATTTTTTGCATTTTCCTATCCCTCACTTTTAAGAAAAGCTTTGCCTTTATCTGCTACTTCAGGGGGAAAAAGTAATTGTGGTAGTGTCCAGAAATTTTTAGAGCATTTCTAAAGGATTATGTTAAAAAATATTGTACCAAATCCTTCACTGCTCTACAGTGGTTTAGGAAGTATGGCTGAAGGAAAGCCAGGGTGTTTAACACTAAGGTATAGATTGTAATTAGTAATTTCACTGCTATGATAAAAGCAGTATATGTTGTAATAATTGATGCTGCTCAGGGAAAATGAATTTATTTTCTAGAGAAGTGTTTATTTGCCCATTACAGACTTCTCTTAGATGTTTTTTAATAGAAAAGAATCATAGAATCATAGTTCCATGCAAAATTTCAGATGGACAAGGATCTGGTTTAGCCTGAGTGCTTATCATTTACTGCAACTATAAAGTGGGTCCTGAAGAAGTGCTTTGACCTTCTGCATGAGTCCAAGGCTTAAACTTGTTTCCAGCCTTCCTGTTAGGTTCGGTGAGTGGAGTCGTTCATTGTGCTCAGGAGTGACATTGCTGGGAAATGGTCTCCTCTATTTATGCACAGGATGGGCACTGTAGAGCGCAGAGAAGTGCAGCAGGAGATAATACATGCTGCCTCACTAATAACTTCAGGCTATTTGCTCTCTGTGCTGGCTCAGTTCGGGGCCTCTCTGGAATAAAGTGCCAACAGCGTGGTTTTTTATGATGCGAATGTATGTTAACTGGAGACTGATATCACTTCACTGTCCACTTGAGATTTATCTCACCGAGGACCAGGGGCTAAACTTGAACAAAGATTTGAGCAGTAAAATTCTAATGTTTTCAATTTGTTTAGTTCCTCTGCTATTTGGATATGAGCTCACAGTGCAACACTGCTGCAAAGGCAGAGAATACCACCCTAGGGGTGTATATATAGAGCAATCTCTTGTAAGACAAATAATAAGGCCTTGGGCAATATGACATGTTACAGTATAATTTTGGGCTCCTTATTATAAAGCAGGACATCGGGAAGTTATTGGACAGCAAAAAAATATTCAGTAGCTGAGAACATGACTAAGAAACTACTGATTGAACTTGATCTGGAGAGAGGGCAAGTGTCTGAGAAGTCTGTGCAAATGCTGCATATCTCAGCAGCAGCTGAAATGTTTCTATTGAAGTTGTACAATAATAACTAATAGCAACCAGCTAATGGAGATAGAAACTCATATCAATGGCCCAATTTTAGGATTCATGTTCCAAGATAGGTACTCTTTGTTGTCTAGTGTCTCTTAATACTATGCCATCAGGATTGTCTGCAGAGCTGTCATGCATTGCTACATTTTAATAAACTATACCACTCCAGAGGGGGAGGGGGAAAAATAAAGAGAACAACTTCTGTGAAAAAAACAAAACAACCAGTTAAATGTTTATTAATAATCAGGTAAAAATCGAAAATATTTTGGAAATTTATGTAATTATATTTTTTACTAGTGTGGCATTATTTAAGTTGTCTTCTGATCAGAAAGAAATTATTAAGAATTAAATAAGTCCATACATAGTGAAATAGATTATGCAAGTGGAACAGCATCATTTAGAGAATGTGTATAAAAGCTCTTATGTTAGGAGCTTCAGGTGAGGTTGTGAATAATGGGTAAATTCTTCAATGACCAGATTAGAGGTGTATAAACGGTATCTATTTATCAGTAATGTTATAAAGGCATAAATAATGATTGCTTGTGAGGGCAATAGGATGAAAGATAGCATAGCAGAAGAATACCAAACATACTGTGGGCAATGTGAAGTGAGTGCTCAAATTCATAATTGGAAATAATATAGAACAATATTATTTCACTCTGAACCATTCAGATTCAGAGTGAAAGCTTTTTAATATCAGATCAGTAACTTCCTTTTATCAGTTTATTAGTTTGTGTTAAAGTATTTGTGTAGGATACAAGCTCTATGTGAAGGAGGAGTAAATATAAATAAGAACCTAGGAATGCTCATCAAATGTAGTTTTTCCAAAGAAACATTATCTTATTTAAAGGATTAAGTCAACCAGTGGTTGAGAAAAATTAAGAGACATTCTTGAGAAGATATGTGCATTTCTTCTGGTTTGCAGCTGGCCATTTTCAGAGCTCAGATCCCAGACTAGAATGAACAAATGTCTCTTCTCTGTTAATTTTTGTTTCTACTGCTTGTGGTGCATTCATGAGTACCTCTCGCGTCCTTGGGTCTTTACTTTCCCCACAGACGTGTTAATGTACTCCTCCTGTTTTGCGTTTGCTCTGGCTAAGAGTCCGAAGAGAGATAACAAAAAGATTCTCAAAATCCCTTTCTTTTGCAGGTTTTTATTTTTCTTCATCCAGCGTCACTGGCTGTCTGCCATGCCTGTGCCACATAGCTGGTTCCGTGAATCAGATCTGTGATAAACTCACTGGCCAATGTAGTTGCCAAGATGCCTCTGTAACAGGACAGACATGCGAACGTTGCAAAGAACTTTTTTTTGGATTTGACTCTGTCACAGGGAGGTGAGTGTTTCTTTTTTTTTTACAGGTCACTTATAACCTCCTTGTTACATTTTTTTCTCATGGCTCAGTCGAGGGTTTAGTGACAGTGAAAAGATGTGTTCTAGTTACGTGAATCCTTCTATGAGTTCATGTGTGCACTCTGATTTGCATGTGGTATGTTACACAATCCCCTGTGCTCCCATGAGCTGAAGGAAATAGAAATTTTACCATGGACTTCAGTAGGAACAGCATGAAAGGTGTATAAGGCTAAGTTATAGCAATTTGTTAATTGTTTCCCTGTGTTGTCTCTGCATCTTCAGTAAGGTGTGTTGTTTTCTGGAGTGTTAAACATTGACTATTAAAATGCAGGTAGTTTTCCATTCTTATAACTAGTGAATGATTTTGAAGATTTCAGGAAGATTTAGTGGGGGACAACAGGGAGGGAAATAGAAAACTGCAAATATCCCTGACTTTCCAAATTTCTTTTGGTAACAGCCATACAAATATTTGCTGCACCTTTACTCTTAAAAATTTGTTTTTCTGAAGCAGTGTATTCTTTTTCAACATTTTGTTATGTACCACAGGGTAAATTGTATTTCTAATGTAACCTGCCTGGGGTCTTTAGGTACATTGGAATTACATGGATTCTCTGGATTATAAGGGGAAAAACATATCTTTATAGTGCACTATTATTTCAACTATTGCTCTTTTTTTTCGAGGATCATCTTTCTTGCCTAGTCCTCACAATTTCAATTTCCTCTTTAAATATTGTCCAGAAAGATTGCACAGCTCTTATGCTATCATCTTTTCATCCAGACTGATGGTTTTAAATTGTTTTGTTATATTTGGTATTTTTGCCTTTAAAAAAACCCAAACCACATACCACAGGCAGAAGCAAAATCTGTACAATGTTCCCCTTCCTCTGCTCCTCTCTCCTAGCTAGTGTGGGGTAGACATGCTTTTAGGCAGTGATTAGCAGTATCATCTTGCATATATTTGACATTATTCTGCAGATTTTTCACTTTAACTTTTATGTTACTGTCACTCATTAGGAGATTTTTAAAATTATTTTTTACTGTTTCGGGTCATAGAGGCATCTGCTAATAGCCATTAAGTAATCTGTAGGAATAAGGACTTCCTATTTTCACTTCCTGTCATTTCTAATGGTGAGAAATAAAGTCTGTGTAATATTAAAGTACCCTTTGAAATATATTTTCCTTATTATTAATGATACCTTTTTCTTTAGTTACTTGAAATAGATTCTCCCCCCGCCGCTCAGTTTTTGCTAAGCAATAGCTTTTCTGAGCTAGATACTGGCTTTCAAATACCTGCATTTTAACCTGTCTTTTGAAATTCAAAATGTGGAAATATAAATTGTCTAGATCTAGACCTTGCTGTAAAGATAGAAAGTTTTTAGAGTTCTGGAATTTGAATCTGAGTTGTCTTTAATGCCTTAATACTAGTTAATCCTCATGGCAGTATTGAAGAGCACTCTGGTAGTGCATTAACATGATTAAGTTGTGTTGCATTTTCTTGGCTTCCTTTTCATTGTTGTCTTCTTGGGCAATGTACCTCTGTTCCTCAGGCAGAAACTTTTATCCACTGAAAATGATAATGCAGGTCTTTATTTGTTAATCTATATTATTCCATTTCTTTAACTGTTAATATCTTCATAAAAAGGGTAATATGCTTTTTCTTTCTCCATAAAGTTGCCAGGTCATTTAAGCCATCCTTGCTCCAAGTGTCTTTTAAGGACAGAAAAGGATGTGAGCTATCTGTAGTGGCAGAGACATATCTGTCTTTGCACAATAGCACAAAAGAAGCAAAAGTTGTGATGCGCAAAGATTATGAGGCTTTAAAATTCTCCCACTCTGAGGAATATATATGTGAGCTGATTTATTTTATGGTATTTTCAAGATAAAACAGGAACTCCATATTCTTTAATGCATTTCAGGTTATGAAGCAAGAAAAATTTCTTGGCAATTAAAGAATTAGAAATACTTGGTGTTTGCAGCAGTCTGAGCAGATCTGTAACGGTTGTGAGCATCTGTACACGTTTGAAATGCTTTACCTCTGTATTGTTTACTATAATGAGCTGGTCAATGAACATCACAAATTGTTTATCTATTTATATATATATCTTGACAGATTACTGTTTATGAAATCCATTTAGCAAGTGAGGTTTTCCCATAAGGATGAAAAATGAAGATTTTAAACAGATTGCTGGAGAGGCTCTAACTGCACCTAGAGAGTCAATGTAATAAAGGTTTCTCTATATTAATATTACAAAAACCATTTATCCTCAGAAAATCAATATCGCAATTCATCTTGGCATGACATTTCTCTTTCCATGTTTTAAAAGTCTGTTTTCCTTGATTATATATAATTCTATTTTAATAAAACTCAAATATGTTTGACTCAGAGTACCTTGAAAAAGTATCATTTAGCAAGAATGCTGAAAATATTTCTCACATGATTAGAAGTTACTTATCTTTTTAAAGAATTGGACTTTTTTTTGAAAATTCTTAATTGACTGAATTCTTAATCCTGACTGAAAAGTATGAACTATGCCTAACAACAAATCCAGTTCTAGTTTTTTGCAGTTTAAGAAAACAATGCATGTGATTACACAGAAATAATGTGTAATCTCACGGAGCAGAATATGATGAAGTATGTGCTGTTATTTGCACGATCAGGAGCCTCATTCAATACAGGTGAAGGTAGGGAGCCTACACTTTTCCTAGAAGAAAAAGACAAGAAGCAGAAAGGAACAGCCCTACCCTGCCAGGCTGTGAAGTATCACTGTGACTGTATGGGTATTGAATTTGATTGTCATGTGTGAATGATAATCAAAACCAGAATAATCAGGAGACCCGTATTCATAAGAGGTGCACTAATATACAGGAACAATAAGAGAAGCTTGTCTTTCACTGTTTATCTATCAAGAAACTTTTGTTAACATCCCTCCCTACTAAGTAATCAGCATGTAATGAAATTATGAAATAATAATAAAATACTGTCTTACTGAGCAAATAATTGTCTTTTTTTTTTTTTCTAAGTAAACTGGGTTTTTAGTCACGATGTTAAAACACTCTAAACAAAACATCTATTTAAAGGGGGATTTGGATGCACTGTCTATAGATGAAAAGACTTTTGAAAAAATTGCCCTTTTCTCTTGACTGTAAAAGAGAGCAAACTACAGTATAGTGGTTTCCAAGAGAGAATGTATTTTATTTATTCTCAAAAGGATATTAGTCCATAAAACAAATTTGCAGCTTATTTTGCAGCTTTAGCTTTTATCAGCCTTTTTAAGGGTGTTGAATGATTCCCCAGGAGATCACACAGCATGAGCTGCTGTGGAGTAAAGGAACTCTAATACAGAGAGCTCTGTGATAGGCAGAAAATGTATGTGAAGAGTTTTCTTAAGCTTGTTTCAAAATCCGTCACATTTAATGCCTATTTCACTGATTATTGACCTGAATTTTAGTGTCCTAATGTGAAAACAGTTTCCACCTTCCCCTCCTCTCTCCCTTGCCTTAAAAAGCTGCTACCTAAAACATAATTGAACTTGGTTTTATTTCTGCTTTCATATAGATAGGAAGAGATCTAGACCATGGTATTATGGTGGTGGCTGGGAAAATGGCAAAGTAACTTGGGTAAAGGCACCACCACAAACTTCCTTGGATCTGGTGAAACTGGCCAAGGAAAGATCAGCCAAATATAAATTGACTCTGGTCTAGTTGTAGGGTTAGCAGAGTAAAGGGGACACAGCATGACTGCTTTGGAGTTCTCTGCTGTCTTTTTGCTGCTTCATCACCTTGGGGCCTGGCATCTGGAGTAATTAAAAATTCCCTTGAGGCTGATGTTGCTTATGCCTGAGAACTGGACTTTTCCAGCTCAGGGCAAGGGGAGGGAAGTGCAGACTTCCCAGTATCTTTTAGCTGCAATGTACCTTCCCACATTTCTCCCAGACCATGGTGTTCCAGAACTCTTTTAGTCTGCAGCAATTAAAATATAGTGAAATGAGAATCTAAGGTATGAAGGTTTCTTTGCCGTTGTTAATTTTGTTATGAGTAATAATGGCAGTCTGTATTGCAAGGGGTAGCATAACAGTATTTGTAGTAATTTGCTTTGCCCAATTTCTGACATGTTCCAACTCTTCGAACATTTGCACAATCTGACATTGGTATCTGTGCCATAAATGAGTGTCAGTGGGGAAATAGTGTGTCAGGTGAAGAGCAAGTTGATCACAAGAGGTTTCACGTGCAAAAGCCAAAGCATAAATTAATCCTTAAAGTATTCTACTGCTGCTGGAGATATTCACAGAATTGAAGTGTGGCATTTGTGTGATACCAATGCTTTTTAAATTTTTCGTCTTTTTCATTTAAAAATAATTTATTTGCACATTTAATTAATTATTTGCTGTAGTTATTTCAAATTTTGTCCTTCAGGCTGCAAATAAATTGTGTTTTCTGTTGTAATATTAGTACTTCTGCTGTTTTGTTTCCTGTCACTGTTTTAATCTGAGTTTTTTTTCTCCCAATTTTGGTCACCATTCATTCTCCTTTATTCACAGCATGTTATTATTTTCAACTTTAAGTTGCCTTTCTGTACAAGAAATTATTAATTGATTTATTTTTTCCAACTAAAGCCTAGTTTCCCCTGAGGTAGAAGGCTGCATATTTTGTGCAGAAACCTCTTCAGCTGCTTACATATGTATCACTGAACTCCGCAGCTCTCCAGAAAGGTTGTGTGAGTAAGAATGCAGGACTGAGTGCATAATGTGGTTGTTACCAAACATTATTATCCAGTTTGTGTATGGATCAATATATATAAGAGGTCTTTAATTCTAAGCCATTTTTTATATAAATTAGAGTATTTTTCTGGCAGTGAAATATTTATTTTTATAGTGGGCACCTTTTTTGTAAGTTTTTTTTTTACTCAGACTAATAGATTTTCTGCTCTGTTTCAGACTACTGAACTGCTTATGATGTTTTAATTATGTTGCCCAAGAATCTTTTAAACAAAACCCTACTGTGCTTAACTGAAGTGTTGATGTGTGTTGATGACTTCCTTGATTTGTTTTTGTTTATAGATGTCAGCACTGTAATTGTCATCCTGCAGGAGCCATTAGTGGGACTTGTCATCTCGTTACTGGGCAGTGTGTTTGTAAACAATTTGTAACTGGCTTGAAGTGTGACAACTGTGTTCCCGATGCCAGTAATTTGGATGTCCACAACCTATTTGGCTGCAGTAAAAGTAAGTAGGTGTTAGGTCTTAAAAGCATGTCTTTCAAATTAAAGTTTTTAGTTGATTTAGTGAGTATTGAATTAGGTCAGCCGTACTAAAACTGGGGTTTATTCCCTCCCCACCCCCAAATATAGGGCCACTGAAGTTCAGGTGATTTTCGCTGTATCTTAGGACTGTTTTCTAGAGAGATGTACAGAATCCTTCGTGTCATACACACCTAGGCTTGCAGCCTAACCCAGGGGAGAGGTGACAACCCATAGTTCCCTTGCACATGTTCTTGTAGTGACCAATCCAGAGTTCACCTTCTAGTCACGTAAATGCAACAGCATTTGTGCAACTTACAGCTTAGCCCCCTGTCCTGCCTCTGACAGGAGGCAGGACACCTGCCTTCAGAAGGTCTGAAGAACAGAAGGTCTCTGAAAACCTGGTCTGGTGATTAATTCCAAATCTTTTCCTCAGTGCAATGTAGCTTTGCCTTTCTCCTCCTGGAGCACTTCTTCAGTCAGTTGGGAAAAATATGTGATGTGATGTAAGAGAGCATCATAAATTGGCGTGTGTGAGGTGAGGCTAATGCTATGCTGAGGATCAAACCATGAATTGTAATGAAACAAATTGCAGTGGAACATCTGCATATGAAGACCACCAGCACACAGTCTCCAAGCTGGCAGGGTTTTTAAAAAAGAAAAGGCAAAAGTATATGTCAGAAGAAAATTGAGTACTTAAGTTGTCTTTGGATCAATGTTCAGATGTGGGTTTTGAGGGCATTGTGCTATGCAGTGCCAAACCACGTGAGAAGGAGCTCAGCTCACTCTGGAAAAGCTGCGTTACACTTTGGTGACACACCTTGCTGCCATATACAGTTAACAGCCCAGCCTTGGAAGTCCTGTAAGCAGTGACTGAGGAACTCTGCAGATGCAAACTGGACATTTCTGTCAGCAGGCCCAGTTAATAATGGCCACACTGGTCATACTGTGACAGTTAGCTCAGGTAGCCGTGTGCAATGCAACAATGGGGTTAGACATTCCCAAGTTATCTCTGGAATATGTTTCTGGATCCTCCTTCAACAAAATATTTCTTTGTGTGTTCTGCATGGGTATTTATATGACATACCTAACTGTGATATGTGAAAACCACAGATTTGCAAGCAGAGATGTAAATGCCCAGAGTGTTTACAGGTAGAGACAGCTCTCACTTTGATATGAGTTTGTATTTAATTGTAAATCAGTTTAAATTTCAAATAATATGCATTGTAGAATGCACAGCATTATAAATGAATATCGTAAAGAGACTGATTTGTTTCCAAAGACAATTTTTTTTAGCTTTCCTCGAAGTTTGTAAGTGTTTAAATAGTTTTGCTTTGTTTTTCCTCATACTCTTCTGTAGAAGGCAGAGTATCTATTCATTGTTCAGGCAGTTGATTGGCTTGTTGTTTCTTTAAAAAATGTGAGATGTTTTAACTGAGTGTGTAATAATAATAATAATACATGGCACTTTTATGATGCTGTTCATCTTCAAAGTGCTTTACAAACATAAGCCAACCTACTTATTTGTGTTGAGATACACATTGGATAAAGGTCAATAGCAATTCAACTATAAAATTGATTAATAATAGTATGACATAGAGAAATAATATAATAGATTTTAGTTAGATAAAAGTACATCAGGCAGTGTTCTAAATGACAAGCGGAGTCCTCTTCTGGACATAAAGGATATAGCAATTGAAGTGTTTTGGTTATTCATACCAAAATATTTGAACTTGTTGCACACATATGGAGCTTTGCCTGGCTTAGCATTTGTGGTTATTTTCATTGCAGAACAGTATTTTTTTGACATATTCATTACTGGTTATAAGTCTTTGCCAAGGGAAGCAAATATAAGCTGCTGTCACTGTCCAACTAGTGTTCTTTAAGGAAAAGACCTTTTTCCTTAGCAATTTCTCTACTTAGTGGTATCTTAGATGCTGCACAAAAATGTGCAATAAAGCACTTTGCTTACATATTTAAAATTCAAGTCAGCAAACATATGGAAGCAGTATGCAATAGTGTGAAACTGCGAGTGGAGATTGAACGGGATGCCGGTAGATTGCTGTGATTGCTCAGGTCTTGTAAGTATGTGTTACATGGAGACAAATTCTTTTAAATGCTGAAGGGATTTAGGAGCACTTGTTTCCTCTGATTCTCAAACTTTACTCCTGTAGACATTTTAGCATACATTCATTTCCTAAGTGAGATGAACTCAAAAGCTCCAGATTGGCAGCAAACAACCCATACTTTTTAAGGGGAGATGATGATTAGGTGTTCCGTTCAATCCAATGAATTCTAGAAATATTTTGTGCTGTTTCTTGGCTGAGAGACTGCAGTAGAAGCAAGGCTTTTCATTATCTTACTCTAAATGAAGAGCTTTATCTCACTTTCTAGATTTGTATTAAAAACCTGTATATAGTGTGGCCCACTGATTTTGGCATAAGTCTCTACATCTGTCACTTGTGTCACTTGAGGTCTTCATGTAATTTTCTGTCTGCAGTGTTATTCTTTGCTTCTTGTCTCCTATTAGCTTGGCTGAACAGATTTTAGTAATTAACTTTTGGTGATATTAAGCAAATATCCATGTAATGAAGAAGATGATAGTTTATGGAAAAGAAGGAAAAAAACAATTCATGTTTCTAATCTTGATGTTCTCCTACAGTGATTAATGTAGGGGAGAAAAGTTAATTGGGTGGTTCTGAATCCAGCTCCTGGTAGCTTACTCCATGTGCTGCTTTCTGTGCTGCTCTGGGCTATTCTCATCCCTTGAGCAAAATGTTTTCCTCTAGATCCACGCTCCCTTGGTGAAGAGGATGGGGAAATGGCACAGTCTGCCTTTGAGAGCAGTTGCTGTCTGCCAAAACAGGCCTGTCTCGTTCTGTGCTAGTGCACGGTATAAGGAGGGACCGAGAGTAGGGCTTTCCTCAGTATAACTGCGTTACTGGAGGTCCTACAGCAAGCTGTGGACTCATGCTCTGACCTGAATAATAACATAAATACAGAATCAGGGAATCATCTAGGTTGGAAAGGACCTTTGAGACAAGGAGTCCATCCATAAAAATGTATGTTTATGTCAACATGTGTGTATCCATGTATATAAAGTTTAATTTTTGAGTATTAGCTATTATCTTAGGAAGGACCACGATCACACATTTGGATTACAAAAGAGACAAAGGAGAGACTCTAAATGCTCTTTCTTAAAATGTGTGGCACTTGGCTTTTGAACTTCAAGTTTGTTTTTCTCTTTGTTGATTACTAGTGCAATGAAGTAGCACATTTTTCAAAGTTAATGGAGGTGGTAGCAGAGTCGCATTTTGGTAAATAACCATGTCAAGCTGATTTCTTAAAATGTTGGGTACCTTACTCTCATGGGTTTCAATTTCATTGGAAACAAATGGAAGTGAATTGCCTAAATAAACTTTAAAATTTTGCCCTTTATGTTTTTGTGATTCTATTATATTAAGTAAGCTTATTTTAACACTTCAGTAAAATCTGTACTTAGTTGGACTGTCCATTTGTATTTTGCTAGAGGAAGTTTTGCCTGGTCTATGCTAAAATGGAATGAATCCTCTAAAAAAATAAATCCTAGTTGAACTAGAAACTCCCACAGTGTGACCAGATAAATGTGTCCCTGTTTTATAAAAGTCTTGGTATACATTTAAAAAAACCCCACAACTGTTTGGAAAATACTTGTGTTATTTTGAGGTGGGAAGGGGGATTTACTTTATTTGTCATTTGTTTAAATATATACACTTGTTTCATGGATAAAAAGCTTTGTTGGAGAGCATTTGGATGGATTGGTTTAGTCTGTTGGTGTCTTGCCCTGGTGACCGTACATTTACTCAACAGGTTTTTTTGGTGAAGAAATCCCAGCAGTTTCTTTGCATTTTTCTTTAAATTTGTGTGATTATTGATTACCTTAATTTTTACATCATCAGTTTTTGTGTATGTTTTAGCTCCTTTCCAGCAACCTCCTCCTACAGGAGAAGTTCTCAATTCCTCTGTTATCAATCTTACATGGAGTTCCCCTGACTCTCCGAATTCTAACAGGCTTGTTTACCAGCTGTATAGGGATGAGGAAGAAATTTATACAACTGAAGACTACCATCCTTATAGTAAGTAAGGTGACATCAAAGATTTTGTATTTGTGTATGTATCTACATCTGTATGTGGTGTTTCTTAGCTATTTCTCATTCCTGTCATTATCATTCTCTGTGGTTTTGAATATATTATCCTGTTTTCCTTTAATGAATAACTGTTCTGTGTTATTAATTTTGCTTGAAAGAAACTAATACCCTAGTCTGAAATCTGGCAAATGGAATCACCCAAAAAGGCTGATAATTATTTTACTTTTTAATCTGAAAAACTTTCAAATTCACTCACCAGAAGAATTTATTGAAAATATAGGCAGATGCCAAAACCTAAGAGTCAAAGTCACAGATAAAGAATTAGGGTGAACAGAAAAGACCATAATGTGCTTAAACTTCTCTTTTCATCTTCCTGGTTTTAAACTGTTAACAGATAGGAAAGCTTTTTGTGGCCTCTAACTTTTAGCACCTTCTGTTAAGCTATCAGTGTAGCTCCTGATTTGTCTTTAGCAGCACCACTTCTCTCATGTTGAGGCTTGCCAAGGGATCCTCAGAAGGCAGTCCTAAAGGATTCAACACTCTGTCCAAGCTGGAAAGGCCATTTTTTTGCTAATATTGATCCACTTATCAAAGAAAAGGAGATGGATTTGGATACTGTTTGTATGTATACATGGAACACAAGTGGGTTTTTTGAAGAGGACGGGTGTGGTTTAATGCCACTAAAGTGTGACCTCTGTTCTGGGGACTTCTTCAGTTTGTTGCAGTTTCTTACCAATGCAGCATTAATGTTTTGCAGAAGTTGAGTCTCTTTAATTGTTGGTGTGTACCCTGGAGGGTAGAAAAAAAACAAAAAAAGCTGTTTTTCAGTGGAAGCACAGATCGTTTGGAATGCACCTCACATTTCTATGTTTTGGTTCCTGCTTCAGTGTTACAGTTCATTGCTAAGTGGCTTATGTTGTAAATTTGAGCACTCTGCAGTACATACTGTGAGGAAGGCTATGTGACCCCATGTAAGCATGGCATTAAGTGATTGAGAGAAGGAAACATTAAAACAAAAATTAGAGAACTAATGGAGAATATTCCAACTCCTTAATTTGGTTTAAAAGCCTAACTTTAGTAAAAAGATGAATTAATTTCAAAAGAAAAGCTATGACACTTCATTGTTATAAATCTGTTTAGTAATGTACTTGAAATGGTGCATTGTTGAGGATGTTATTTCATGATACTACCTACATACTTTGTAGAATGCAAAAAAATTCTGGATGTATTTAACTAGATAATGAGACATTAACATGTTTCTATTTAATGAAACATTATCTTCTGAAAAACATAGATTTGGTTTCAAAACAAATTTTTGACATTTCCTGGAAATCCCCCTAATTTGTGATATGAAATCATCTGCTGGTGTTTGAATATCAAAACTACATTGTAAATGCTGACAGAACTTTGTATAGTATTATTTTTTTCTTAGTTTGGAATTTGTAATGCTTATGAGCTGAGAGTACAACTGGATCCACATTATCTTACGGCTAAATGAGAGTTTTATAGAAACACTGAACTTTCCAAGGAAAATCAAGAATAATCAGCATAGCGACCTGGATGATGGTATTGCAGAATGCCCAATTAAAACGGTGGTTTCTTAACTGCTCTGGAAAACCTCAGCCTCAGGTTTCCCAGAGCAGTGTTTGTCTTGAGGCTACAATTAACTGCTTGCTCTAAAACATGAAAAATCACCCAAAGTTACTAACAATTCTAACTCCAAATCGAGTTTGTTCTGATTACTTACAAATGTAACTAAATACAAAATCATAAACTCATTAAGGATGGAAAAGACCTCTAAGATCATTGAGTCAAATGATTAACCCAGCCCTGCTATGTCACACTGAGCCTTGTCCCCAAGTGCTACATCTTTTTTGAATACTTCCAGACATCTTGGTTCTACCACACTGCCAGACAGCTCATTGCAAAGCCTGACCACCCTTTCCATGAAGAAATTTTTCCTAATATCTAGTCTCCTGATACCAAATATCCAACCTCCTCTAGCACAATTTGAGGTAATTTCCTCTCATTCTGTTACTTGAGAGAAGAGCCTGACCCTCACCTGGCTACACCCTCCTATTAGGCAGTCATGGAGAGTGACGAGGTCTTTCCTGAGCCTCCTTTTCTCCAGACTGAACAACCCCAACTCCCTCAGCAGCTCCTCATAGGACTTGTGCTCCAGACTGTTCACCAGCTCCGTTGCTCTTTTCTGGATACGCTCCAGCACCTCAATGCCTTTCTTGGAGTGAGGGGCCCAGAACTGGACACATGATTTGAGGTGAGGCCTCACCACTGCTGAGTGCAGGGGGAGATCCTGCTGCATCTTCTGCCTGCTCTCTACTAACACAAAGGAAGTCTCAGCAGCCACTGTTCAGCTGGCAGAGTTGTTCCGCAGCCCTGCCTGAAGTACCATGGTTTGCAAGGCCTGAAGATGACATAACCCTGCCTCATTATTGCTGGACTCCAGTGATAATGTTGTGATTGCTCTAGGGAGTTGAAGTGCTGTAAGCAATTACTGGGCTGACTCTGCTGCTTTTGTGCTACAATGTCAAAGGTTGAATATCTAGCAATACTCAGAATTTTGTGGTCCTCTTCTTTAAGTTGTGTTCAGGGCTGGCTTGCCAGTGCAGATGTACAGAGAGGATGCAGAAATAGCTGCATCTTCTTCACTTCCTTTGAAAAAGTTTACGAGTATCTGTGCTCCGATCTGTATTGCTCAATGCTCACTATTTCTTAAGGCAAAAGAACGTATGGTGGAATGGTTGTACATAAATTCATACTGTGCTGTGATGACTAAGATGTGTAACTGTTTCTGTCATATGCACAGGAGCTACTAATGGCCACTGGTACTAAAAAGATGCTAAAAAAACTAACTAAGAATAATGGAAAGTAGGGGTGAGGAAGGTAAATGTAAGCTTTATATATACACCTTTTTAATAATTATTTGCGCTTTTGTTTCACTTCTTATCCAAGATCAAATGCTTTTCAAACGAGATATTAAGCACTGTTGTAGAAGTGAGGAAGTGAAAGCACACAAAGTTGAAGTATTTGGTCTTATGCCATAAAATTAATCAAAAACAGAGGTCTGAAAGTTTGCACAATGGTTTGGGTTTTTTTCCTAAATTATATTCACTAATATTGATGCTGATTTACATTTGAAATAATTATTTTGAAGAAAAAGAGGAATGAGAAGATAATTATATTAATCTTCTTCATGATTAAAGCAGGAACTAGGAGAAGATCGGTGGAAAAATAATTTCTCTAATGATGCTAATGTGCAGTGGAAGGTAATAAAGGGAAAAGGGAGTTTTTTTCCTGTGCTGAAAAAAGTTGAGAAGTTACAATGTTTATAATCTCAAGAACAGCATGTGAACAGGCATAAACATGTCTTGGATTAGAGATGGACAGACTTTAGGTATGGAAATTGAGATTATTTTTAATGTCTTAGACTGATACAATTTTCTTCTCACCTGTTTGTTTCAGGTGTTCAGACCTTCACGGATACCATGTTAACTCCATATACCTTCTATTCCTATTATATCCAAGCCAGCAACGTTCATGGTTTTACAAGAAGTGACTCAGTGACATACAGAACAAAATCTGGGACACCTATAGGAAGCTTGGATTTAAATCCTGTCTTTCCTGTTAGTCACCACTCTGTTTTACTTTACTGGACAAGCGTCTCCAATGACTCCGGGCCGATAGAGAAATACATTTTGACTTGTACTAGCTTGGTCGATCTGCAGCCTTGTGGTCAGTATGAAGGCTTAAAGACTTCAGCAATTATTTGGAATCTCATTCCATTTACAAAGTATGTTTTTTCTGTGCAAGCTTGTACTAGTGGAGGCTGCTTAAAGAGCCAGCCAGTAACTGTAGTTACTGCACAGGCTCCTCCGGAAGGACTGCACCCACCGACTGTAGAAACTGTCAGCGCTACAGAACTGGCTGTGGAATGGTCACCACCTGAGAAACCAAATGGTAGGGTATTGTGTTTCCTTTTGTCAGTCAAAGTCTTTGCGAGGGAAAAGTAACATTTCCTCAAATCTCATTAGAATATCCTTATCCATGTGCCATACACTGAGAAATTACGTAAGGCATTTTCCTAATTTGCCTATTTGCCATTAAGTGTATCCTCCGAGTCTGTGTTTTATTCTTCCGGAGTCCAGAAATCCACTGACTGTTGGGTCCAGGATTTAGCACTCAGTGACATCTGCTGCAGCAAAAATCACATTTATAATCAAACATGTACAGTAAAATTAATTTTTGCCTAATTTGCCAGATTGCTTAGTTCAGACAGATGTGGTGATATTGCTTGACAAAAAATAAATAAGCAGATAACAGTTATGGAAAAAAATCTAAGAATTAACAGAGAGTGTGTTTTTGAAACCATCCGTCATGTGTGGTAGCCAATTTTATTACCAGTATAACTTTGTTAGGGATTAGATGATTGCCAAGACTTGCTGGACTAACTTGTGTAATAATATTTTAGGTTTTTGAAACTGAGAACACAGCTGTTGTAGGATACTTCTGTTATACCACAGATTTTATTGGTAAAATTATCTTTTAATATATGAGCAATGGAGTTTTGTGAACTTGCACTAATGTGTACAAATATTTGTGCATGTGAAAACAAACATTTTGGTCTGTTCACAAAACGGGCATCTTGTCTGTGGGGAGCTCAGCTTTCACTTTGAGCATCTCATTTTCCAGCTATTTCCAGATTAAACACGAGGAATGCCCACACAAGAATGACTGTGTATTTAGAGGGGCAGTTCCTACAATGCAGGTCATGATATTTGTTGTTGACATCTCGACCTGTGTCATACACTCCTCACAGTCCATAGCCATGACATGTATCTAATGGCCAGCACAAGCAGATTTAAGCAATATTCTCATATTTGTTTTGATATCTGGTCAGATTTCCTGGTCTCTCCAAAGACAAAGAGAAAAGGTGTTTCTTCCAAGCAACCTCTCCAATTTAGTGCATGAATACAGACCCAAGTACATGTATTTTATGGCAGTTATCTCCTGGCTTTGCAAGAAATCTCTGGTCAGATTTCTTATGATCTTATAGTTAAACTACTTTCACAATCCAACCAAAATCATGCATTTCTTCATACCAAAATGCTGATTGTTTTTTTTTTTTTCCCCAGAGGGGTGAGGCCTCCCTGTGTATATAATAAGTTTGCATTGATATAAAACTGATGCACATGTATCTCCTATCCAGTAATATGTTCTAAAATGTTGGCATTGAATTGTCACTCAAAAGTTCCCTTCTCTTTGTCTTTAAGAAAAAGAAGGAAAAAAAAAAAAAGTTGGTCTTTTAGTAGAACTCCAGACATCTTTTAAATTCACTTGATTTTCTGGCCTTTTTCTCTAGGTATAATTATAAGATACGAACTTTACATGAGAAAAAAAATAAAATCAGCTGGGAACTTCCTTCCTCCAGAAATTCGTGTTTTCCAGAGCAGTGGATGGCTCAGTCCTCAACCAGTTGTAGAATCTCAGAATGAAAATGCCTTGGCTCCACCACAGACCAGTACCACAGTTGTTGATCTGGAACCATTCACAGAGTATGAATTTTATGTGCTAGCAGTAAACATGGCAGGTAGCATATCTTCAGATTGGGTATCAGGACGAACAGGAGAGGCTGGTAAGCACTGGTTTGAATTTATTTGATGGAAATGAAAAGGAAAAGTAGATTAGCATGTATACTTAATTTTCAATAAAAGTGTCTAGTGATGGTTGACTAGGGATAAATTCACATTTTTAACTAATTAGGGATAGGTCAGATTATCTCAGAACATAGCATGTAAAGCAAAAGCATTTTCTTCACCATAAAGTCACGTTGTTAAAGGAAAATAATTCATGTCAATTAACCTTAAATTTAAACTACAGTTTTGCAAAAGATACCAAGTAGTGTTTTATCTGAAGAATTTGAGAGGGTTAGCTTTTCAGGAGTATAGTGCTTGAAACTTCTGCTGAGACCCCATAAGTGAGAGATGCCTCTATCTGAATTAGGGTACAGATGAGACCATATCCTGAAGTCAATAACATGGATTTTAATTAACAATAAATGTCAGGTGAACAAATAGAAAGAGAAAAGAAAGGGAGAAGAGAGAGTGATCAAGCAGAAGATAGTTACCACCCATGGATCCAGCAGTGTCCTGTTGGTCCTTCTCCACCCTGGTCTTCTCAGTGGTGATTCTGAGGTCATTCAAAATTTTTCATTCTTTATACATTTTAGCAAATAAAAGAACTAATGATCATTGACTACACAGTTTTCTTATTCTGTTGGTTAAATGATTCCCTTGCTTTTAAAGCTAGTTAGTCCACATGCTCAGTCCTTCTCCTTTTTTGAGTCAGTGGGTTTCTTGGGTTGATGGGCTGTGAGTCGGTGGTCAGGATCTCCCCCGATGGAATTGCCTTTTACCCAGTCAGAGCTGATTTCAGCATAGTTGCCAAGTTGACTTTTGTTGTGGCCCATAAATTTTGCATTCTTTGTGTCCATTATCAGTGATACATTCTTCTCCCCAAGGTTTGTTATCCTCCAGCTAGGTCTGAGATAACACCTGGACAATTAGTACCACCTTTATCTTATCTCAAGTTCTTGCTATGGTGGCTTATCTTACAGTCCAGGTCCCATGTATCCAGAGAGGCATATTCAGGGGAGCTTCAGTGGTTGTTGGTGTTTGCAAATGCCATCTGTCCCATGACTTGGGATGATCTTTGTTTGACAGGTGATACATATATGAGTGGTTCCTTCTTCACGCAGTTTGCCAAAGTGGGAATTTTTGTCTGGATGTGTTTAACCAGGATGAGCAAAGCAGGTCTGGCATGCACCAGGCCTGGAGTTAATGCCATCCTGTGGCTGCCCTCTGTGCTTATCTCATGGCAAGGTCTCTGTGGCCTTAACAGTGTTTGGGACAGCCAGCTGTGCTCTTTAACTGCTTCCAACTCTTCATGTGCTTTTATAGGGGCCAAGTGTCATAACATGGCCCCTTTTTATCAAAGTGTGACCAGTTTGCAGCCTCTCTTATTTGTGACCCTTCTGTTCAGATTTTCAAAAGGGCTTTGCCACTTGACATATTATTTGAAATATCAGCAATTTATTTCAATGCTTTCAGTAGAAATCTATGGTTTTCAGACTGACAGAGTCAATGATTAACAATTAAATATCTTTGTTACGTTACTTATGCTTTTGTTTGGTGTTAGCTTGAAAATCGTGTCCTCAGTCATTTGCTCCAGCAGAGCAGCAGGGTAAACTAAATCCTCCTTCAAAGTGAGCCTTTGCGCTTATCTGTTCCTAAATACTATATGTTATAAAAGTGTTAAATTGTATTTGGGAAGAGGTCCATTAGTGTGGTTGTTTGTATGTAGCAGAAGTGCTGAGAGTTGGTATCCTATTATTACAGAGGAATCAGGTGGGGATTTAACTGCAGTGCAAACAATCCTTTAACAGATTTACTATGGAAGACAGGGGAACTGTTTTGTAAGAAGTGAGAGACATGTTAATTTCAAACTGGCCTAGCAAACAGAATCGCTTTTAAGATGCTGAAGTATTGAACACTTTTTGCTTTTATCAGTTTTTTCCCATGTTGCATGAAGTTTTTCTTCAAGGCCCTTTCATTCATATGTACTTTCCTACCTGCTATAGGGGATAGGACTGTAGTGTTGATTAGTATTTCTTTGAAGACAGGCAGAGTTTTATTCTGTATTCACAGACAGAGTAGAAAACAGGAGAATGATGAGTGAGGTACTTGCCAAAATAAGGTGAAAATTCCAGCTAGTATTGAAAATAAGGGAAAAGAAATGATTGTCTGAAATGGTGTTTTACAAGTACAATGAGGAAGCTTGCATTATACATATCGCTCATTTATTTTATGAATATTATTAATTTAACTTTATTTCAGCCCCAGCGTTCATGCCATCTCCATCAGTATTCCCTCTTTCACCATATTCCCTTAATGTGTCATGGGAAAAACCTGAAGATAATGTAGCAAGAGGAGAAGTGATGGGTTATAGCATCAGTTTGATGACTGAACAAAGGTCCTTGCCACCATTTTCCCAGGTATTATTGTTAGTTACATTAAGTTTTTCCTAACTGGTAATAATAAAATTGATAAAACCTGATGTCCTCTGAGGTGTTGTAATGAATTTTTTCCCTGGTTTGTTGTATATTCTCTAACTTTTCCACCTACCAATTTGATGTGATGTTTAACACTACTTCTGCGTTTTAAGTTGTATTTCTGATCTGACTTGTTTTCAGTGGCAGATGAGATTCAGAATTAGGAGGGATGAGATTGCACAACATTTAAATTACCTTGATATTTGTATGTACTATTTCTGTATTGTTGCTGTATTTGCTAGTATGCTTAGAGCCATGTTGTGTAAGGTACTTGTCTGGATGAATTTTCGAAGTGGGGAACCTAAAATATCAGAAAAAAAAACAGATTTAAAAAGTCAAAATATGTGACTTTAAAATACTGTTGTAATGTTTGAGTGATGGGGTTTGGCAAACAAATATTAGTTTGTAGTAATAAAAGATGCGTTAGTAGTAAAGCTGAAAGCTTAGGAATGAACAGAAACGTGATACATAATCAGAGTGTGGGAGTGGATCTGGTGCTCTCGTATTGTATTTCTCATTCAGAGCCAGTTTTGTCTTTTGGTATTACCACAGATGGGCCTCAGTTTATTTGCCAATCAGCTGGGGATACTACTATTCCTGGGGCTGTTGTAACGATACATACCTGCCAGTTGCTTCTGGTCACTGGCTTGCAAGATTCTTCACCCAAAAAAAATCTGATAACAAAGATATCTAAAACGCTACCGTTTATTCAGTTCCCCTGCCACCGATAGCTTATGGTGATGTTAAAGTAAAGCAGATGCAAGTGTTTGTAGGTATTTGTTATTCCCCTCCCTCCTAATGCCTGCTAATCATGTCACTCCTTCAATGGTGGTCAGATTTCACAACTTAATAGTGTCATTTTCGTCATCTCGATTGTAGCTGCACTGTTTGTAGTGATAACTGCACCACCACACAGTTTTATGAGGCAATAACTTTGTTTCCTCATTTATCCACTCAGGAACTGGCTTATTACCTCATAAAACAGTGTGATGGGAAGTATTATCACCTAAATCCCAGCTTGTTCAGACTCTCCAAAATAATCCTCTCCCTCAGTTGGTCTGTTCAGGCTTTCTCACATCTGAGTGAAGGAATCTGCAAGTTCAGAGACAAGTTTTTTATTAGTGAACGTGTCATCAAATGACAGGAATGAAAATATTATTAACCAACTGTTGTCTTCCAATCTGTTTTCTTTGCAGGTTTTGCATATAGCCGAGGCTCATGAGCTCTCCTACATAGCAACAGGATTAAAACCTTACAGGACGTACAACTTTACTGTTACTCTCTGCAATCAAATTGGTTGTGTAACCAGTGAGCCAGGCATGGGGCAAACCTTGGCAGCTGGTAAGGAACAATCTGTAGCAAAGTGCAGAGCTGACACACAGTTTACTAATGAATACCATTATGATGGTCCTAGTTTGATGCACAGTGGCAGGGGTAGGTGTTGTATTAATATGAAGTGATTTGCTTGATTGTTACTTGGGTTTTTTTGACAGATTAAACCCAAAATGTTTTCAGTGGAGGGTTAAGGTACACTGCTATGGCAGTAGGATTTGTGTACTGCACTCTCAGTTGAAAGTTACGATACATGTAGTTTTTGTTCGTGTTTGTTTAAATGGTGAAGGTACATAAATTTGGCTGCATCCACTCATTCATTTATGATGCTAAGAAGCTGTTAATTTTTTGTTGGGGTTTTCCAATTTGTGTGTCATGTTTGCATAACAAGAAACAGAAAACGCTCCAGCTGTGCCAGTGCCTTGCTTAACACATGCAGGAGGAGTTGCATGGCTTTAAGAGTAACGTAAGTACATGTGTATTTGTGTGTCCAAATCAGAGGCAACACACGTGCTTTGGGTCTGCTTTTTTGAAAATGTTTGTTTATTTAGCCCCTGAGAGTTGAGATTTTGCTTTGTAGATATGTATCTACATATCTATGGAAAGAGTGCTAAAGAAACTGCATATATGTTCCTGTGCACCTTAATACATTTTCAGTCTTTGAGTTAATTTCAGTAGCATTGTCATGGATTTCAAGGGTACTGTCTACAAATTTAGGGGAAAATATACATCAGTTCAGAACAGAGATGGAGAAAGCCGGTATTTACTTTGAAGAAACGACTGGCATAAACTCGCTTCTTGGACATTGGGGGTTCAAGAGGGTTTTAAGAGAGAAATTGTTAGGAATATCAGCTTTACAAGTCTCTTTATTCATGGAATGGGGTAGTCAGTATGGTTCTTTAATACTATAAATACAAGCTCAAAACCATGCTATGTGGCATACTGGTGGTCATCTGAAGAGAGCTAACCACTTAACATTGTGGTTTCCTTTTGTATAGGCATTTAAAACATTAATTAATTCCACAATATGAGCTAAAATGATTAACTGAAAATGTTAAGCAATGAGTGATGTTGTCATATGGATGTTGTGATGATGATCTTTGCAATTACTTCTCTGATGTAATTTTGTCTCACGCAGGAAAAAATCTGAAATTTTCTGCTGAAGTGAAATTTAAGGTGTTGGGATATTGCCACTAGTCTGTCCTCAGTTCATGTCTATTTATTTCATTGCCTTTCCATTTGTTTTCAAGTGGAAGGCTGGCCATATACAGAGCCTCTTACTTGTATGACTTTATCCCATTCCACACAGCCATGAGGAACGGTATTCCAGTCTGTGCTGATAACCATGGAAACAAATATTGCCTAAACAGCACACCTTATTACTACAAATGATCCAACTTTGCATTTATACATTTATTAAAAGATTCAGAAACAATAGCTTAGTTATGCTTGACAGCTTGTTTATGGCCATCTCCTCCCTGGTTGTGTTAATACTTAGAGACCTATCACATTAGAGAAGACAGGAGAATACAAAATAGCATAGCAGGCATGTCCCCATTTATTAGCTGTTTTGCAGTGAAGCCTTTTCCTACTTACTGTTGTAAGCCTTGAAAGAAAAGAATCAGTCCTGTATTGTGTTCCTTTTATATTTTTAAAACATGTTATTGCAATGTCTTAATTTTTGGCAAACTGAAAAATTAAAAACTTACATTTTGCATGCAATTTTTCTTCCACAATTCACATCTTTTGTTCCTGGAGAAATTAGTTTCATCCTATCCATCCAGGGTTTTTTGGTTTGGTTTGGGTGTTTGTTTGTTTGTGTGAGTTGTTGTTTTGGGTTTTTTTTCTGTGTGTGTGCATATTTCATTTTGTGAGGTCCTGTAAAACTATGTCCAAAGGCAGTTTAAAAGAAACACTACTTGCCTGATGACAAAGGGAGTTAAAACTTGAAACAAAGCTGGGGAAACCAGTCCCTGGAATTTGTAAAACTAGATAATCAAGTCTTAGTCCATTTCTATCCTTCCTTTTTTTTGTCATTGAAAAATGCAAAATGAAGTGAAAATTGCCTTTCTAGGACTATTTAGGAGTTATTTTTTATGAAGGAATGTGTCCCTGGCAAAAAGACAGCTTTCCTGGCTGGATGCCAGTGCCCCTCCATGCCCTGGCAGAGGCAGCTTTTTGGAGGAAGTCTTGGCTGAAATGTGTTCCAGCATGATGGTCCCCTCGCACCATAACACAATCCAGGAGCTTTGAATTGTGTTTCAAGTTGGGCTAGAGGTTATACTAAATTAGACTAATTCTTCTCCTCTGATCCTCAGGAGGAGGAGGAGAACCATAATGGAAAACCATGTCCAGTCCCGTTCTGTGTATGGAGTATACTGGTTTATCACATGAACCATTTCAATCAATGAGTAGCTTGATGACTGTGATTTTGGCATGTCCAACAGATGTGTATTAGCAAGGGGCTTCTTTTTGAAATTGCCAATGGCTTCTAAAATTTGCCACTAGAAGTCTCAAGTAATTTTTAAGCTTTTTTCAGTTCCATTAGGGTAATTTGAAGCCTAGTTGTAAAAAAAATACTCTTTAGAACCTAACCTTTTTCTCTGAAAACTTGTGGGGGTTTTTGGTTTTTTTTTTGGTTTTTTTGGTTTTTTTTCTTAATACATTGTAAGACAGAAAATGAAAACAAAGGCAGAAACAAGGATGTGAAATCACTAGAAACAAAATTGTTGAGGAAGAAAAAGGTTTTTAGATAAGATTGAAAAGACAAAGGGAAGAGACTGCTTCACGCAGGAGCAGAATTTAAGGATAGCACCCAAGGGGGCAGAAGCATCAGGAAGAGTCTGCTGATTTTTCACTGAGAAGTCTCTTGGGCGATGACTGGTTAAATCCAGAAGCAAACTTAATGAGTGGATTCATTTTAACTTGGTTCAATATAGGCATCTGTACTGGGAATATCTCATCAGTAGCTTTGCAGGAGTAGAGTGAAAGAAAACTCAAATTGGCCATAAGTCCTTGCGTCTGTCAGACTGGCAGAATCACTCCTCCTCACCAATACATACACCCACGATGTTTGCAAATGGTAATAAAAGAAGGAAAACCAGAAGAATGGGAGGAGAGAGACTGACAAAACAAAGTAAAATTGCGAAGAATGGAGTTATTTTATAAAAAAGCTGAGTGGAAGCTGGTACAAAAGCATATGAAGCCAGAACAGTTATGCCTGATGCTCCAAGAATGGTAAAAAGTGTTGGAGGATCAATGCTGATGTAAATGCAGTATTGGGGTGAAGGATCAAAGCAAGTATAGGAAGGTAATAGAAGGGAATTACCCATCCCTGTTACTCAAAGAGAAGGTGACTGGAAAGAAAGTGAACCTAAATTCGGTCTGTTCTGATACAAATATGTAAATAGTAGACTTTTAAATATGTAGTTAATTACAAAGTGTTTCATACTTTTTAATCAGTCTTTTAAATGGTAAATTAAGATGCTGTAACTTCCTCAATCCTTGTGGTATTTGAAATACTTTTTATGCGCCACAATATTGTGCTCATGCTACTGATATCCTTGGCTGATAGATGAGGCAAAAGTTCATTGTTGATAGTTTATTTGAAAATTTGGAATCCAATTTGAGCTTTGTTTTTGTTTGTGCTATCTCAAGATCATCAAGTGGATCTGCATGTATGTAACTGACAGCACTATTAGACAGTAGTTATACATTTTTCATCTCAGTACATAGAGCAAAATTTTACTTTATTCTTCTAGCTGGCTTCTGACATGTTCAAATTCCTATTTATTTTTTAGAACAAATCCTGTTGTTTTTACTAGGACTTCGGCAGTTTTTTTTCTTTAAATTTCAAAAACACTTTTTGTTGCATGGTTTTCTCTCATGTAGGATTCTGAACTGCTACCTATAGAACTCTGCTAGCTGGTACCAGTGAGAGACCTGGGCCTTTGAAAGTTTCTTTTTGTGACAATGTGTCTGCATGAAATTATGAAGTACCAATATAAAACATGTATGTTTTCAAAATTTTTCAGTGAGGCAGAGAAGAACCGTTTTATTCCCATCATTTTCTGTCATTTCCACAGGATGAAATTAGCCATGTGAGTGCTTGGACAAGTACAGTTGCTTATGCTACTGATCTCAAATCATGTAGTCAAAGGTTGCCTTAAACAATCTATACAGCTATGTTTCATTAGCTGCTGTGTGACTAAGCTTATTTCTTGTAATTAAGTTCACCTTTCCTTTGCTCTTAAATTTTTTTAAAATTAATTTAAAAAGCACTTTTTAAGACATAGCAAAGTATGGCTTTGTGATTGTTGCCATTTACCTCAGCACATTGTATTCCTGATCTTTTGCTTTTGATGGCAATTACAGGGTTCAGAAGCTAATTTGTAGAAGATATTCTTCCAGCACCAGCTGCATCTGGATTCTTGGCAGACTTCTCAAGCAGTTGTATTTAGGGCTTTGGAGTTGCCTCTGGGTTTGCTGGGGTAATTCTGGGCTGTCTTACACTCCTCGTTGTTTTCTTTTTGATTACCCTTTTAATCTGAGTAATTTGTCCATTTTTTTCCATTGATGAATAAGGTCTGGTGCAAGCCTTTTTCAAAAGCCTCATTTGTTTATGTCTGTCATAGATGGCTTTTCTACAAAAGGCTATGCCTCAATTTTAAAATCACCAATACCCATTAAACAGGTAGTAAGAAATGTATACTTTCCTTTGTTGCAGAAGAGAAATACGAGGGCCATTTGCTGCTGGCCTGGAAACACAGATTGTTTTGCATGCATGTACATAAGTCTCTTCATTGCGAATAGGACCCAAAGTGATTAAACAAGCACTCTTAATATGTTAATTTATAATTTTAATTACAACAATCTTGTATATATAGTCATTAGTGAATACTAATATAAATATTTTTCTACCTTTTTATTCATAATGCATAAACCAATCATCCAGTTACTTCTCGGCAGTTGCCTGTTTCCGTTTCATAATACAATCTTTGTTCTTAGTTATGAATGCATTTTGTTCATTCCTGTCTTGAATAATCCCTCATTAAGCTAGTCACTTTCTGCTCCATGCTAAAAAGGAAAAATTATCATGCAAATGTGGCATGCCATATTAAAAAGCACATTACCAAACACTTTTGTTGCTGTCCTTCAATTAGTTTCCCTTCTTTGAATTTAATTTCATTTGTTGTTAAACTACTGACTTGATGTATGGACTCATGAATTTGAGGCTGCTGCCAAGAATGTAGGAGGAAAAAAAATCAAAGCCTCTTCAGAAAGCTACAGAGGCAAAGCTGAAATGAATTTGCTTCACCTTTGACAAGAACACTTGAGCAGCACTGGAATCCTCTGATGATTCAGCTTGGCTAATTATCCAATTATTTATTCCAAGAATAAAGACGCTGTTTTACAATTAGAAAAGTGTAAAGTAATCTGAGAAATTTCGTAATGACAGATCACTTAAGTAACTTCCGAGATAAATAGAATCTGCTCAAACTTGTCTTGCCAAGTGTTCGAGCTGTAGTTAAACTGCTCTTTGAGTTTCAGGAAATCAGTAGGGATTCAAAAGTTATTTGTTTCTTCTCCCCTACCAACCACATATTATATGTCAGAAAATAGCTCAAAACATCTCAGTTTGTTCTTCTTCCTCACTGTCAAATTCGCAACATTTTTAAGCTATATTTAAGTTGCATTCCTCTTGATTAAAAGCTTTTGGTTCAAAGCAATACTTTTTAATTGCCTAATAATATAAGTCAGTTCTTAGGAAAGAACCGTGCATTTAGGAGTTCATTTGCAATATAACTGAAAAATTCATTGCATGGCAGTAAAACAATTTACTGTTAATTACAAGGAGAAGAATTTGCTGTACCATGCTCACAGATTGCCATGAATCATGCAGCACTCCTAGAGATTTATAACAGATGTGTAAGTGGGATGAATTAGCAGGGTTTAATAACAGAGACACAAATCATGCAGACTTCAAGGAGCTTTAATTGATATACTAGAATGTGACGGGCATGAATCACTCAGCCATTCAACAGCACTGTAACATATGGTCAGCTCAATATGCTGCATCTTAAATCGGTTGGTGAGTCGTTGGTTGTCCCATATGGTGGGAGCAATATATTTTTCATGATTTTTAAAAAATACAGTGTATTACATCTATTTTAAAAGAAATATGATTGCAACATATCCATGTTACTAAATTTTCTTTTGATGCCCATTGTGGGTGGGTTTTTATTCTTTTTTGGGAAAGAGTCCAAAATGTACTCTATTTTAATCTCTTAAAACCCAAAATATTGTCAGAAGACATAGGTATTACTGCTTGATTCATTTACTTTTGAGATGACTGATACCATTGTGAAGTGCAGAAAAAGGAAAGAACATACCTGAACTGCAGTGGCAAACTTGGGGTCCTCTAGACTAATTACTGGTAGCAAAAATGACTTGGATGACCCAGAATGAAGCAAGGTAATTTTACCTGCACAGTAAACTCCAATATGAAAAGAAAAAGATACTTGCTGTAACTTTTTGTCTTCAAATTTGGCGGTTTTTTTCTCCTTTAATTTGTATGTATGCATTTTGGATTCAACTTAACAACAGTTAAAAATTGTGTACTTTTTGTTGCTGTTACCTTCCTGAACCATTCAGTGTCTAATTAAAGGTTTTGGTGGAAGAGTACACAAATACCTACCTACAGTAAGCTGAGCAGAAGTTACTCAAACATATGTAAGCCTGTAAAATTTAGCCACAGTGTAAATATGTTATTCCTGGGACACGAGTCTGGCAGAGTATGGAAAAGCTTTAGCAGTTGTATTAGTAAACCTGACAGACTTGAGAAAGGAGTATTGTATCCTTAGAACCATGGCTGCCAGAATTTAATGTCAACAATTAAAATTTATTTTGATCCTTACCTAGTGTTTATTACTGTTTGTATACACAACAGACCTTACTAATACAGAGATGCACTATTAGATGGAATTACCATCTGTTCAGAGCGAAATGCTGGCATCTGTCTTCGAGCCTAAAACTAAAATGATATTATTTCAAACAAAACAAAATTAACTGCTCTTTACTTACCAACTTCATTTTTGTGTATATGTCTGTGCATAAACACATGGGAAAGGCTTATTTGTAATGACCTGTGTAGCAACATCTATATTTAGATATATGACTTCAACATAAGCTGTATGGACCATCTGTCTTTATTGGTCTTTTCTGTGCCCTCTGCTACACAATGGCATGCAGCAATCATAGGCTTTTAAATACTGTTTTAGCCTTATAATATATTAAATATGTATTATATAGCAAGACATTAAAACTACATAATTAAAATACACAAAAATGTGACTTTGAATCCACTAAAATGCAGTACGCTCATTATTTTGACAGATGTGTCTTAACAGAACGTGACCAAAAAAAATTAAATAGGTAAAATTATACTCAATTCATCTTTCAGAAAGTAGCTACAGGTACCACAGTGACACCTTTAGGAAAATATATACTGTATCTTTTAGTGTTGAATATTTTTAATTTCAGCATTTAGTATCCTGCTGGGCTAGTGCTACAGATTTATTACAAGACCTGTCTGTTTTTGTATGCAGTTGGATTTTCTGTTTGGGTATTTTTTCTGTTACTTTTGTTTTTAAATACTTACGTAACCTATTCTGTATAGTTTTCTGCTGTCTTCATGCACAAGAATTCTTAAGCATCAAGGAGACTGTAGTTTAAATACTAGTGCTATAGCAAGGATGTTACTTTCTGAAAGGGAAGTCTTGTGTTCCATATATCACAAAATAATAAATTGTGTCATGCCAGTGTTTAATGCGTGTACACAGTGCATTAACTGTAACTGTAGTACATTTATTTGTGCTAGAGGAGACTTGAAAATGATTAAAAAATCAATACTTCCCTGTCAGAGAAGCAAGTGTTACGATGCATTTAAGTAGTTAATTGCATAAGCCCCATAAAAGCTTCAGGTTTGGGTATCAGAGATGCTATAATTATGGTCCAAGTAACTGCCATTTATTAATACTGGACTTTAAAGGAAGATGTAGTTATTGTCATGAGTGCTATTCAGCTGTATCCATTTTAAAAATAATGAATTTTAGCATTTCTGTTTTGCTGTCAGTAATCTGAACTGGAGGGCTCAACCTCTTCAGTTCGCATTTAAAATGCTGACGTAGGCAGGTTCCCTCAAAGGTGAAGTTTTGATTGTTAAGCCATGTTTTCTGTTTAAACTTGTGCATTAATACCAGAATTCATTAGTGCTGTGCCCTACTTATGCAGGAAAGCTTATGACCTCACACTGCATTACTTCAATTTTGACATTGTAAATTTCTACCATCGCGTGAGATACTAATTAGATTGTGAAGTCATAAATGATACCTAAGCAGGAATTTACAGCACATAGTGCCATTGGCAGTTTCCCAGTTCCCCCACTCCCTGCTTTCTCCAAGAAGAATATCTATCAAGTCATGGGGTGTAGGGGACAAAGAAAAAGAAAAAAGAAAGAAGTAATATACTACTGGCAAATAGGAAAAATGAAAAATATGTTAATGATCTTGGAAATGTGGGAATGTTTAAAAGGATGTTATGAATTCATTTTAAATGAAGCAGTCTCTCCTTCTCTAAAGAACTCATGCTATGTACAATGCTGGGCTGTGAAGTAATATGTCAGATTATGAAGGCCCATATTTTAATTCAGGTTTTATTGTTCTTGAAAGGCGTTTATTGCTCTTTACTGTGTCATTATGGGAACAAGTAATTTTTACAAGTTGTCATTGTATTTCTCTTCCTGGGTACAAATGAAGTTTCTGTTGTTAAATCCTTTTCTTTATCAGGGAAAGAAGGGAAGAAAAAAGGCAAGATAGGATGTGTACAGATTCTGTATGTAGCAGAGTGTTCTCATACTTCTCCAGATGACGTCTTCTATTGTTTCAGTGATGGTCCATTTCTTTCCACCTGTATGACCATCATGCCATTATCCAAACAGGTCATGCTGCCCTCCAGTGGCTTACTGTACAGTATTTTATAAAAAAATTGAGTAAGTTTGGTTAATAACTTAGCTATAGAGTAGCTGATGCCATCAGAGTGTGTAAAAGAATATCAAAGTATTGGGTTTAATGGTAGGAGGATCATCCTAACAACATAAAACTATCTTAAGCTGCTACCTTCGGGGAAAGAATCTTGTATGGAATCTTGGTGTGCACCAGAATTGGTGGAGAGAAGTTAGAGAGGGTCATTTTCTTGAACTGAGTAATTATCTGAACACAAGCTGGTGTTTGGAGTGCATAACATGAGAACAACCTGACAGGCCTGCAGGATTGTGGGCAGAGAGCTGTTCTGCTCCTCTTGGTGAGGATAAGTCCAATGAGAAGAGACTCCTGTTGTCATGTAATACCATACTGAGATGTAACAAGAGTTATAACTGTTCAACTTCTCCTTTGGTTTTTCACTCACATCCACTTGTGAAAGTCATACACATACACACTTACAGGGAGTTTGACATGAGAGGCCCATCAAGGAAGGGAGGAACACAAACACATTTTTTATGAAAATGTTGATTAATATTCTCAGAGATTATGAACAAAAATATTTTAGATATAGATACATTTGTCTAAAGCCTGAAAAGTATTTCTTGTGCAATTGAAAGTAAGTTCTCATAAAGATTAAGAATATTTAATTTTTTTCCTCCCCTAAATAGGCTTCTATGGATATCTGTGTTTATTCTTAAGAAGATCAGAAGCTGAAACAGGATATTTTGCAAAGATTATGTTGTGTACAAGAAATACTTTCCCAAGTGTTATGGACAATGATACCTAGATAACTTTTTTTATCCACAGCTCCAAGAAAACTTAGTGCCCCTCGTGTTGAAGGAATAAACAGCACAACAGTAAAGATAATTTGGAGTGAACCTGAAGAGCTCAATGGGCCTTCTCCAATCTACCAGGTGGAAAGGATGGATTCATCTTTAGCTACAATGAGTATAGAAGTAACAAAAGGGATCCGTTTCCCAGGAAATGGGTATTACAGATTTGCGAGTTCCACTCTCCCCTCCAACACCTACTTTACAGGTAAATGAGTTTAAATTACTTAGAAAATGTACCAATTGTGCTCTGCATTTGTTTTACCATTTAGTATCATGTTCTATAAAACTTTTATGTTAAAGTAGGTAGGTTCTAATTTATTAAAGTAATGTAATGATTAGTGATGTACGGGTTATTTTGATTCTCACTCAAAAAGCCTGTGGAAAACATTGGGCATGTGGGATTTTTGTTATCTCATGTTTGGACAGAAAGATGTACATGACAGTGAATGTTGATGCATTTTTGACTCGTTCTGAGTTGTAAATATAAGATTTGAATTTTTTTCTTCTGGGATAAAATATTTTTAATTAATTTGCTGTGAGTGCTGAGATGTGTTTTATTTGGTACCTTTTTGAGAATTCCTGGGGCTGCGTAAGCACTCTGTCTTCCAGGTTCAAAACAATTGTGTTGTGATCCTGTTTGTTTTGTTAAGGAAAGAAAAAAGCCTGCCACTCTGACAGAAATCCACTGTTTCTAGGCCTTTAGGTGTTCTCTCTTTTTTCTTGGTTAGTTACTTTCTTTTGGAACAAGGAGATTTTTGGATTGAAGCAGATCTATGTCCTATTTCTGTGATTCTCATCATTTGCTGATGTCTTGACTTCTGGGATAAAGCAAAGATATAGACAGTATGTTTTTTGTGAAAATGAACCCGATTGCACATTGGAGATGTTGTAGAGGTCTGTAAGTGAAATCTTGCGTTTGCATGGATGAAGTATGAGTGTTTAAAGAAGAAACAGCAGAGCTGAAGACTTAGAAAAAAAGTGTATGAAAGATGTGTGCTTGTGTATATTTATCTCAGATCATGAGAATGATGGCAGGAAGGTGGAATCCAGAAGGAATCTAGGTAACTGTAAGAGCAAGCATTGACTAGCACACCGATGGTGCAGGGGCCACACCAGTGGCAGCGACACAATTTAACCTGGTACTGAGTCTTGTTTGTTACGAGAGAGAAGGGCTGCAAAAACTGTGCAGCACTGCTGACACACAAAAGAACGTTGGAGCTTTGAAGAGCACTCAGCTGACATTCCTTGTCTTCAGGGTCACCACAGGTAATTCTGGCAAGGATGTTTGAGCACTTGGTACTTGCAAGTGTGTATGTGCAAATTCAGGTTTTGTTTAAAACAACAATCAACTTCTTGCCTCTCTATGATCATTGGGTGAATCTGACTTAAAAAAAACAGAATTGAAGATGACTTCACTTTTTTTTTTTCTAGCTAGGTGGTTACTTGTCTGATAAATAATAATAATAAGTGATAATGTGTTAGTTAAATATTGACACCGTGTTGACTGGCAAAACCTGTCTCTGTGCGGGAATCTGTAGGAACAGCTGTTGGACTCCTTTCCTCATCCAAATTGCTCAATGGTTTTCCTGACATCAGTTTGCACCCTTTACTATATATTTAGAAAAAACCCCTTTGATATGTTTCCTCTGTTGTCAGTTGTGTCTATTTGTAACCAAGCAAGCCCAATACCAATCTACCCATGTGTTGATTCACTCTGGGGTTTAGTTATGCTCCATAAGGCGAGACTGATGCCTTGAGGAAAGTTTATTGTCATGGCCGAGATGATTTGAGAGAGTTTGGACAGGCGGGTTGGGAGATGTTAAAATAAAGCTCACTTCATATTGGCAACTGATGGCTGATAACGCTGTATGGATAGATATAATTTATCATAGCTTTGGATTGTGTTCTTTCTTGTCTACCAGCTATTAGTCAGAGTATTTGGAGACAACCTAGAACTAAAACACACTAGACAATTTGTCCAGACATCTGCTAGTAATGACTGACAATCAGATTAAATCAGTCTACATTTGATACCTAAAAATGTGTAGTTCAGGTTTGGCAAATAGATAAAGATTTTGAGAAATAGAAATCTGGGTTTTTCTAAGTAGGTCATCTGTCCTTCTTCCAAAACATGATAGAGGGGAAAATGATAGCAAATCCAGGAGAGTTTAGAAAGACAGACACTTAAAGGGATGAAAAATATTCTTCAACTGCACTCTGCAGTTGTTTCGTTGTTGAGACCCTCTCTTATTACCCATTTCTGAAGACAAGCAGTTGGCAATTGTGCTTTATGGATGGAACAGTTTTAGTGTGCATGCAGCTGTGTACGTTTTTGACACAAAAGTGTGCCAGCTTGTATATGTCAGTCAGCAGACAGATACTTCTCGGTGTGTCTGGGATCTCCCACTGTTAATCCAGAAAAAGATTGATCAGTTTATTCATTGCTAATAAATGCAGTTGTCCTCACTACCTCCCTGGCTGCTCTTACAGTCCAAGGTGCAAGTAATAGGGGCAGATGTATTTTCTGGGAAATTTTCCAAATTCATCTTTTAAAAAAAAAAAGAGTTATTCAATAAACACTGACTATGCTGAGCAGTGTCCTGTCTGTAACAAAGCAAAGCCTCCAGCTGCACAGGAAGATGTGTTCTGAGTACCCATTACATGAGAGCAAATCAGGTAAAAAGACTTTTTTTCTGCTGGAAATGTCCACATGCAACCTTCAGCTCTTCTAACTGTGAAGGCGTGTTTTAGCCATGTATAATATCGTTTCCCAAATGATGCAGACTTGATTTTTAGCACTTATTTGCGTTTCTTGAAGTTCTTAGATACAACAGCATTTGTTGTATCTATCAAAATACCACAAGGCAAAGGAGAGCTGTTAGTGTTCTTGCTTTAGCTGAGGAACTTACCTATCTCCCATCACTCTGAAAATTGGGGTATTTAGGAGTTTATCTTCATGTTTTCCCCATGAGACAACAAAGTGTTGTGATTCTGATTTAACGTATGGGGAACTGAAGTTCAGATTCTACTTAATGTGGGACTTTATACTTAAAAGGACCTCTAGAAACGGCAAGAAGGTTTTACAAATTATTTATTTTGTGTGGTTTGCTTTTATTGGTCCAGCTTGTGTGCTGTGGCTGTGGGTCTTGAGTCAGAATGCTGCAGTACCACTGTTGTGTTTGCCTTTCTGGTTCTCTTGTCATCAAGAGAAGTAATGTCTGTTTTATACAGGGTGTAGAACAGGCAAGCTCGGAGTTCAAATGTCATTCCTCTTGGATGCTACTTGTTTTAAAAGAAAATTATTCATGTAATATTGATCAAAATGCAGTGTACTCTGAAGAAAGTTTTGTGTTTGGCCTTGCTTTGAATCCAAGTTTTCTGAAATAGGATATGCACTTAAAAAGAAGTCTGTCTTGCCTGGACTATGTAATCTGTCTAACCTCTACATGATGCATATTCAGCTCCGTAATAATTAAAAAATAACTGTATGAGGTAAGATGTTAATATATTAAGCATTACAAGGAGAACTTTTTTTAGAATGACGTTTTTAGGGTTGTAAAGTGGTCTTAAAAATGTGTATTTAAAAAAAAAATTATATATCTGTGCTAGTGTTTTTACTGCCACATTCTGGCTCAGATACACAGACATTTCTCAGAGTGGAGAATCTTTCCAGTAACGATGTTTCTTAATGAGTTCGCCATGGAACACTGCACAGGCGTCGTTTACATTTGTTCTGAGCAGAAGTGCTGAGAATGGCTGGGGTCATTCGGTGTTGGATCTCCCCATAGCTCTTCATCACAGTGAGCTCTCTTTGCAGTAATGCAAAACAAATTCCACTCCGTAGGATCTTGAGCAAACATGTGATAGTTAGAGGGGCAGATATTTTCATCAGTTTGTGGAGCCAAATAAACAGGCCTTTTCCAGCATCCCAGCAGAACTTTATGGGATGCATTATGACTGAATACCAAGAAAATGAACAAGATTAGAGGTTCTAAAACAATGTAAGAGGAGAGGCCAAAGAAAATGGCGTTGTTTAGAAAAATGAAGACTAAAAGGAGACACGATAATGGTGTTAAAATAAATAAAAATTTGGAGTTTAAAAGAAAAGAATGAACTTTTTGTGTTTACTGAGTAAAGCAGCAATGCACTTATAACAAGCTTAAAGTATAGCAAGGTAGATTGTGTTTTCTTTCCTAAAAGATTCGGGCTAGTTGAGCAAAACAATTCATTGTTGTGAGAAAGAAATGAAAGCTCTGACACTGCAGATTTTAAAGAATAGTTGGATGAGCATTTGTCAGGAATAACCTGGGTAAAATTGATTCTGCTTTGGAGTAAGTGGATTGTTTCTGTGACCTCTAAGAATGTTTTCCAAACATATATCCTATTATAAACTCAGACTAACCCAATGAAACTAGGAAAGATGTTCATTTCACCAAATAACTTTTAGTAGGAAAGAGCTGCCTTTTTTTTTTTGATTGACAATTTTCTGTGTAGAAGGAAGGTTGCATGAGTTGAACAAATTTTGCTTCTATTTTATTTTTCTCCTCTAGATGTTTTCCAGGATTTCTTTATACAACTAATGATTTGAGATGGTTAGAAATGAATTTTAATCAGTATTTCAGAATATTGTAATAATTTATTGTTGAAGAGAAATCAACTGGTCTTCCTACTCATATTGAGTCCAGCTAGACCTGTTTAGGCCTTTGTCAGCTTGAGTTTTCTCTCCATATGTAGCTAAGTATGTTCCCAAATATTGTTCCAGTTTCCAATTTGACCCACCTTTTGGTTTACTTTTCTCTCTTATATCTATATAACATTTTCTGCATATGAACTTGTGTCCATTGCCTCTTGTTCTGTCACTATAGAGGTCCAAGAAAGTGTGACTTCATCTTCTTTATGTCCTTCAGGGGGGTGATTGAAGAAGGCAGTCATTTCCTCCATCCTTCCATGCCTAAAACTGAACGAATCCTCTTGTTGAATGTCATTTACTTTGGCCCTTGACGATCTTAGTGCCACTCCACTGGGTTTCTTCTGGTGTGCAAGTACCTTTTGTATTCGTTTTTGGTTTTTTGGTTTTTTTTGTTTTTTTTTTTTTTTAATGCCAGAGTACCGAAAACTGCAGTGTAGGACTTGCATTTGCCTTTGCTGGATTTCACAAGGCTTCTGTCAGCCCATTTCTCCAGCCTGCTAAGGTTTTTCTGTGTTGCAGTATATCCACTGCAGCCCTCAATTTTATTTTTTAATTGCCCCCAAACTTTTTGACAGCACACTCCATCCCATCGCCTGGGATGCATTTTAATGAATAGAACTGTTAAACAGAATTGGTCCCGGTACCAGTTTCTTGCAAATGCTGCCCACTGGGCATTGTGCCACTTGTCACAAGCCTTTGAGTCCTGCTGTTTAGACAGTTTTTTACTCACATTTATAGTCCACCTGTGGTCCATCTATTTCTCCAAATTGATGGCAGGGATTCCCTAATCTATAGACACAATTTTACAGCAAATGCAGTTAAATTTGTTTGCTTCAGCCTTATACCAAAAAGATGGAGAGAAAGGAACAGGAGGAGACAAATCTGACCTTTTTGCTTAGTTTGGCTTTATGTATTCTTTGTCCCTCTGCTGGCATTTTCCTTTCATAGTTTTTGAAGAATCACCCTTTTTTATTTCATTACATTGAACAGGAGAAAGTAAACAAGATTTTCTGAGGGAGAAACTATTACAAAAGAAATTCTTACTCCAAGCTTTTGAATACTCAGAGAGAAAGAAAGAGAGCACGTTTGTTTTGCGGACTTGAAGAATGTACTTTTTGTCAGGGAACTTTTATATTGCCAGTCATTTTTCAGACTTTTATATTAAATCATATACTAAAAAGCTCTTGGAGAACTCTCATTTTGTTGTGTCCTTTCTGTCTAGGTTGTTGCCACAGGACTTGTCCTTAGAAATTCTTTTAATTTTTATGCCAACTTCTTACATTTTCTCCTCTTGTCTTCACAAAAGAATGATTTTAACCCACATCTTCATCTTCTGTGAAAGAAAGATAAAGATCTTCTATATCACCGTCAAGTGGCTGGCTTCAGTAAGAAGGAGAACCATCCTTTTTTCTGCCTGAGAACTGTTTGCACAGAGATTTTAGGTAGAATTTTATCTTAGTACTTAAAATGAATTCACAGTTTCATCTTGAAAAACACATTCCTTCCTTTCTTCCTTTTGAATCCCAAGAAGCCTAAAGATAGGGAGTGAGAGGGGAGCTGCATATAGAGAAAAAGGAGTGATCCAGCACAACAAAGTGAACTCTGCTGCTTTATGAACAAAACAACTTAAAACATTTTTGAACATGCACAACAGGGACTTGGGCAACAAATAAGCCAAGCTGATGCTGACCTTGCCAGTGTTACAGGGGAAATATTTTCACTAAGATGAGCTGGTTTTTTAAGCACCGACATACTTTCTATCGGTATGAAGTAGCTGCTTTTTCTTCATTTTTCTTTATTTTTTTTTCAATTGTAGCTACTACAGAGCAGAAGAAAAAAAAAAGAATCTCACCTCATGTATTATTTTTCATATTTACCTCTTGTACTTTAACAGATCAACTATGCAGCACAAGCTTTGGCATACAAGTGCAGTTTGGTTTTTTTTCCCTGCATCTTGTTGGCTTTAGTGCCAAAGCAGATTTTTTTGCCAGTGTTGTATGACATTCTGCACTGCATGGTTAAAACCTGTTTTTTCTGCTTGTGCATGGTAACTTTTAGGGCACACAGTAATGTTGTACAATGGAAGTTGTAAAAGCAGAAGCTTTCCCATTATATCAAGCTGCCAGTGGAAAGGCCCTTTCCTAGACTAGATCATAGTTTTCAGCTGTCTGTGCAAAACCAGTTGCCGAATTGGGTCTTTTGATTATCACAAATGCACAAGATGACCTGTACTTTTTGAAAGAGCAGTTCTTCCCCTTTTGTCACAACTCCAGTTGGGCTTTTGCTAATTTTGTGCAATTATGATTTGCTAGTTTGGAATGTAGCAGGCATTCTCTCTGCAGGTGTCAAGCCTAAGAATTAGCAGAAGAAACAGTTATGGAAGTGCTGAGTTTTGCTTCAGGCATGACATCTTCTGTCATTCCTATTGTGCTTGTGCACTGCTAAGAAAAGGTGATGGAGAGACTTGTTGAGGGAGATTTAGGGAAATAAAAGTTGCTGAAAATAGCAAACAAAATTAAAAAGATATAAGATGAAAACTGCACATAGGCATGATGTTTATTTAATTTTAAAAAGTAAAAATGAAGGAGGCAGTGCAAAGTACCAAGCATCTCTTGAATGCTTAGCATGCCAGAGATCCATGTACTCTATGTTAAATGAAGGCTGATTTCACTTCAGTTAAAGCAAATAGTACAGATCAAAGAAAGAATTTGAAGCAGTTTTGACCATAGAAAAAGGTAGTTCAATGAATGGTCACCTTTCGGAGTGAATGTGTGAGTGCTTCTGGAAATTCTCAAACTCAAATACCTGATAGTACAGAGACATGTGAAAGAAAAGTGACTATTTCTAATGGTTTTCATTTGCTAGAGCAATTGTGGGTCTTCCATCCCAGTACTTCAGTACTTTATAAGATTTTTGTGAGATTCTTATGTGCTAGTATAATAAACTTATATCCCAAAGTGCTTTTTCAGAGAGAGATTTGATGAGAAATAATAGCCAAAAAGAAAAATATCATTTGGGCCAACCTTTCTCGGCAAAAGCATAATCTAGACAAGATGGCCCAGTACTCTCCGCCTGAATCTTAAGTGTCCAGAGCTGGGGAATCCGCCACTTGGAAACATTATTCCAGTGGCTGGCTCATTGTGAAATTCTTTGTCTTGTGTCCAGTTGGATTCTCCATAGGAGTAACTTGTACCTATGACTCCTTGTCTTTTCCGGGTAAGAGAATCCTTGTAAAAAGGGACTCTCGATCTTCCTTGTAGCCACTCTTTAAACACTGGAACATGGTGATAGGGTCTCCCTTGATCCTTCTTTTCTCAAGGCTGAATTTTCTCAGTCTTTCCTTATTTGACAGGCTACCCAACCCTCTGATCATCTTTGTGGCCCTTCTCTGGGCTCTCTCCAGCCTGTCCACATCTTTTTTGCGCAGCGGAAACTAAGACTGAACATGGTGTTCCAAGTGTGGCCTGACAAGAACTAAGTAGAGTGGAATAATGACTTCTTTATCTCTGCTGGAGATGTCCTTGTTGATGAAATCCAACATCCTGTTGGCTTTGTTTGCCACAGCGGCACACTGTCCACTCATATTGAGCCACTGGTCCCCAAGATGCCTAGGTCCTTTCCCACAGAGCTGCTCTCCAGCTAGGTAGATCCCAGCCAGTGCTGCATTCCTGGTTTATGTTTTCCCAGGTACAAGATGTTATATTTGTCTTAATTCAACTTTATAAGGTACTCGTTAACCCATTCTTTCAGTCTATCCATGTATACCTGCAGGAATACAGTTCCACCAGTTCCACTCAGTTTGGTGTCATCATCACATCTCATGAGGGTGCATTTGATCCCATCATCCAGATCACTTATGAAGATACTGAACAGCTTTAGGCTCAATATTGGTCTCTGAGCGACCCCTCTTGTGACAGGTTGCCAGTTTGAAAAGGAGCTATTTAGCACCCTCCTCTGGGTGCTGCCTGACAGTCAGTTCCCACCCACCCCACAGACCACTCGTCCGGACCATCACACGTTGGGTTCTCTAGGAGGAGGCAGTGGCAAATTGTATAGAAAGCCTTGGTTAAATTGAGTTAGACACCATCCACTGCTTTCCCCACATCCACCGAGGAAGTTACTTTGTTGTAGAATGCAGTCAGGTTGGTCGTGCACAATTTTGCCCTTGGTGAATCCATGCTGACTTTTCCCAATTGTGCTTCATCTTATGTCTGGCAGCCCCCAGGAAGGTTCATTCCATAACTTTGCCAGGGGCTAAAGTAAGAGTGATGGGCCTATAATTTCCTGCGTTGTCCTTTAAGCGCTTCTCATAGATGGGAGTGACATTAGCCTTCCTCCAGTCTTCTGGGATTTCTCTCGATCTGTACAGCTTCTGAAAGATTGTGGAGACTGACCTTGCAGCCATGTCAACAAGCTCTTGGAACACCCTCAAGTGGATATTGTCAGGTCCCATCAATTTGTAGAGGCCAAGCTCCTGTAATCACATACAAATTCTCCCTTTACTGATGGTGAGTCTAATTTGGCATCAACCTTGATTTTTGTGCTGGTGAAGATGAGGGTGAAGAAAGTGTTTCACCATTGTTGGCGACTAATCCACCTCTCCTGCTTAACAGCGGGCTAAAATTTTCCTTCTTATTCAATAGAGAATTTTCAGCAAGGTTGCAGGAAAGAGACAATTGCCACTGTATTCGCTGGAGAGATACTTGAAGTGAAATTAATGCTTTCTGGTACATTCCTGCCCCTTATTTAGATTATTTCTATAATGGATTATTTAGTCCGATGACTTCAGACATTGTGTTTGACTAATACTGAGCCTTTAAATTTCTGCTTTTAAAATACAAATTCCTTCCTATGTTGTTTTTAAAGGGTGAAGATGTAACTACTGAATTATGTATTGACTAAAGTGTGTGAGGCGTCATGCATTGATTATGATTGCATTGTGAATTTGATCAGGAAATTTTCATAATATTAATATAAGGAAGCTTTTCACCTTCTAATTGATTTTCAGGGCGATTAAATTAAAACCTTGTCTAAGTACGATTGTCCTTATCAATTACTGGCAGAATAGAGAAATTAAAGGATTAAAAATTTACGTGTGTTAAGATTCAGTATTTAAGGTCTAAAATCAATCAGATCATAGACTGAATAATTCCATTATGGCAAAACTATCATTCAGGATTAGACTGTGGTAATTTGGAGGAAAAAAAAGCTGTCTGCACTAGTACATATGGGAAAAATTAAGTTTGCAAAATTAAGCAACTAGAGCTTAAGAAATGGAGTTAAAATAAGCAGCATGAACTTCATTCAGCTGTGTTATATTTATATGTTATGATGGCATATAACCAGTTGATTAAAAACTGTCATTCCGTAGGTTCTTTGTATGGTATGGACCTGCTGTTGCCTTTTGAAAATCCCTTCTCTGTTTTGTATATGGCTTTCTGTCTGTTTTACTGTACATGTCTATACTTTAAGTGTATGCAGATTTAATTTTTTTCCTGTGTTATTTTCACTGGAGTTCCAGAGTACTTTGTAATCATTGATATACATTTTTACAAAACTTACGTTGACAGTTTTGTTTTATGAATAGAGACTTTGTGCAACCAGAAAAAAAAAAAAAAAAAAAGGAATCGATGCTAATTTTGAGTTTTACACAGGTAGGACCTGAGTTTTCTGAGTAGTTCATGTGTTCAAAGTACTGTTTCCGCCAACCCCTTTTCAATTAGGAGCACTTAACAATTCCACAGATCTCCATGGGGTGTTTAAATGCAAGCACTCAAGAAAACGAAGAGTGCATAACAAGTGAATAACTCTGAAGAGTTTGACTTAAGTGGTTTACCTCACATTGCATAAGAACTTTGTGGCAGAGGTGGGGACAGATTTCTCCAGAGTGACATTGAACTGCACTAGCTGTGAAACTGTCCATTCACTTTTCATACTCCCCTTCCTCTTTCATTAAACATCCACAGAGCACTACATCAAAAAAGACAGGCTTCTGTGCACAAAATCCTTATTTGCTACATGAATTCTGTTTTAGTTGCTGAACATCATAAAATCCTTGAGGCAGATATCTTATGGGAAATGTGTGTTTGTATAATTGTAGACTATATCGTTATTCATCCTCTATTTGGGTATGCATTAATTTCTTGCAGACAGTTTTGGTTTTGCATTTCCTAATTTTTGAGTGTTTACTTTTATCTATGTAATGTAGCCTAAATTGTTAATCTGAATAGCAATTAAAAAGATTCCAGTGTGATAGGAGAGTCCCAGACATATCCATCATTGGGAACATTGCTGATAAATACAGATGTCAATGTGTAGAAATCTTTAATATTCATGAAATCTCTGATCTCAACTATTAGGGACATTGCTGCAGTAGATGCACATCTGTATGTGAAGGATAGAGGGAATGCTTTTCCAATGTATGGTGTTTACAACAACATGTATTTCAATAGGATTTATAAGGAGAGCTCTTACTAGTGGTTATAGGCTCTCCTCTGTTTCTATTTACCCTTCCCTCCCTTTTTTTGGTTTCTTTTGCTTTTCAATTATTTTCCCACAGTTTTTTCACTAACCATGATTTGTTTCTTGCTTTTGCCTCTTCGAATCTCTCTTTTGCACTCCTGGTTTTACCATTATAATCTTGATTGTCCTCCTTCTGTGTTCTTCAAAGTGTTGTCTTCCTTTTTTTTTTTTTTAATGTTGCCCGTCGTGAAGTGGCAGAAAATTAAGATAACGAGAAAAAGACTCTTTGTCTTCCTTTTTACTGTTTAATGAACCATCAGGATTTGGTGTCCAGGATGAATTTCATGGAAGAGTCTTCTTAGCCCCTAAATTTCTAAGATGCAAAGTCTCCATGCAAACGTAATTTTTCTTTGAGAATTTCATCATCATCCTCTAGATAAGCATCCTGCAAAAATCACTTTCCTGACATTGATGAATTTCGAATTTTTTTTTTTTTTTTTACTTTGGGATAACCACTCTAAAAAATTCATATCTCTGATCCATACGACAAAGGAATCAAAAATCATAGAAACCTTTGTTTTTTAACATTATGAAAGTGATGTAAATTAATTCTTCAAAGTAATTGTGAAAAAGTATTTGGCATGAAGAAAATATGGTTAGAAAAGATTTCTTTCTCTTACTTTTAGAAACAAATTAAAAAACCCAGAATTGTCCATCGACAATTATATTGACAGAGTAACTGCAAAGTTATTGTGCAGTGTAATAACTGAGAATCCAGAAAGCAACTGTTAGCATAACAAATAGAATGAAAACACAAACCTGCCAAGCAGTACTGTTCTGGTGTAAGGACCATTTAATATAGTGACAGAAGTGTCATAAACTAAATTACTGGAGAATTCACGATCTTGATAGCAAATTGTCGTATAACTTTTTTTTATTAAAAGCTGTTCTAGAGAATTATATGCTGTATTTGTTGTAGAAAGATCTCAAAAAGTAACTATAATCTATCTCTGTGTATACCCAAAATGAGATTTGATCTAAAGTAGTTAGATCCGTGCTTACTGACTTAAGATCTATAATACCTTAAGATTAATTGGGAGCATAAATGGAGAAGCTGACAACCTGGAACCTTGACTGCTTAAAATTGCTGACCCAATTACTGCTAAGCCCTTTGCTGACATGTTAATATGTCTATTTAAACTGGTAAATCACCACCATTTCGGTGCGTGCTAGAGTTGGTCCATTGGACGCAGGAAGATGTAAGTTTAATTTAAATAATTATTGACCTATTATGACCTTTTCATTTCATTTGCACTGCTCCTCTCAAGGTAAGCAATTATATTTTTATAGTGTTGGATGGTAATCAATGTACAGGAGCTATCTTTATTGATTTAAGTAAGGCCTTTGATCTGGTAATCACTAACTATTGCTATCTAGACTGGCCTTAACTATACTGGATATTACTACAGTTATTTGATTTTAAAATATGCAGATTTTAGAATTCTATTAAGATATTGCATCCAAAGTTAAAAAAAAATTGGAAATCCAAAAGATTTGACTTCAAAAATCTTCTTTAGAAATTGGAAATAGCTTATTTTATATAACCCATGCAATTTTTTTGAGTTATAACTAAGTTTAGGTCAGCAACCTGATTTTATGTTTTTTAAAATATCAAGTAGATGGTCCTTATGAAATAGTTTTACTTAGAAAAGTCTGGCATTTAAATTTTTTAAAAATTTTCTACCCCTATTGGACATTTCTGGGAGGAAGGTTTAGTTCATTGGTTGTTTAGTTCTACCTTATAGTGTGAATTGAGTTGCAAACTTCTGTCCTTCCATTTGTGGATGGAAAACAATCTGAAATTATTCTTTTTTTTTTTTAAAAAAACCAATGTGCACATTTAGTGAATTTTTTTTAACCAGTATTCATGTCAATGTGTTACGTAAAACATAATTGATATGTTGGACGTTAATCATAGTTTGCAAGTGGTACCTGAGTATCTTCCAAAACATACTCAGCTAACTGAGGAACTTTCTTCTCATTCCTCATGTACCCACTTCTTTTTTACCTCTTGCTTAACATTCTTCTTTAGACAGGTTTGCTTTTTGTTTCTCTCGTCTCTTTTGTTTTAATGTATGACTTGGGAAAGCCTGACTAGGCCTGGGTTCAAACTGTCTTTAGAAATATGTGAAATTTGTGATAATTTTTGATCTGCTCCTCTAACGAGTTCCAGGGCCTCTGTCCTCCTTCCAGAGGCAGTTCAGTCTTGCTCTGGTGAGCCTTGAAACTAACAGCAGTTGTTCAGAGAGGTCACCAACATAATGAAAAGGGCACTCGTGAGATATCTTGAACCACTTCCGTGGATGGCCATGAAGATTAACATTGGGACCTTACATTTGACCTATCCTATGGAGAGTCCGTGTAGTGAGCAGAGCAAATGGGATGATGTGCTTGTGGCAGGGAGTGTAAATAAAACTTCTGCATTCTCGATTTTTTTCTTTTTTTTCCCTTCTCCCCCCCCCCCCCCCTTTTTTGCTTTTGATATGTAAGCTAAAATACTGCAACTTTTTCTTGCTTAAGATCATGAAGGTGAGAGTAGTTGTGCCCAGGTGCATTCCTGAGAAGCAGTGGCATAGTCTCCTTGCTGGTCACAGGTGTGAGGAGGAGGGTTTTTGCATGCTGCTGCCTGTGCCAGCCTGTGCTGAAATGGCTGGAACTTGGTGTTTTGAACTGTGCTCATGGAGAAGTCGATGATACAGGAGAACTGATGATTAAGCACAGCAATGTTCCTCCCAGTCACCACATTTTGTGATTTCGTTGTCTGTAAATCCTGTAAAATTGTTATTTTGAAATTATTTTTTCTTAGTTTGCATACTGACAAAGCACTTTATTCTTAGCTCTTTGCCCTATTTTGGTTTTAGGAACCATTCTTTTTTTGTAGTTTCAAAATTCTTCTGTCAGCATTCTATATTTTTATATTGTTTCATATTACTAATAGTTTTAATGTTGCAAGCAGGCAGTACTAGAGTAGGTTTAATCCCAGCATTGTTGTTCAGTCACATAAACTGTTGTTTTCAGTCTGTTGGTCACAGGCTAAATGAGATGGTGAGTAAAGGTTGGGACTGATCAGCAGGCTTGAAAATTTTACCTTGAGTCTTTATCATGATCCCATTTTAGGACTGCAGGTGTTCACGGTGGAGTGACAGATATACATGTGTGAATCTTTTATCTCTAAATTAGTAGCAGCATATTCCAATAGAGCATTTGATTTTAAAATAATGTAGGTACTAAAATAAATATAATCCCCATCTGCCAACATGGCTGAGAACTAAAAAAAATGACTCAATGCTGAGACAGCTAATTTTACATTGGGTAAAATTATAGGGATTTTTTCCTCCTCTGTGGAAAAAAAAAAGTTAAATTCCTTGGAACTGTGATAAACCTTGAAGTCATAAAGGACATTTACTTGTCTTTTGTGCTGCTATCAAGGTTCATTTTTTTTTTTCCTTCTTTATTTTCTTTCCTGGGGAACCTGCCAGACAGAGGTCTCTCTCCCTATCAGAAGAAATTTTTGTCCTGCTAAAAATCATGTCTCTGTGCTATTCCACCTTCTTTGGGAGTACTCTGCCAAAGCTAAAAGACAAAATGAAAGCTTTAAATATTTCTTGTATAGCAATGACTTCACACTTGGTGTTTCACACAGCTGTAAATCTTGTATCAGATTTTTTTAAAAACTTTTTGTATTAAATAGCTATAAATGAACAAAATGCTTTTTCATTTTGCCCAGTTATGCTATAAATATACACCAATATGAAACAACATGTTGTTTTAAACAACCCTAACACCATATGTGTACCCTTGGTCCCCCATTTTACAACATGGTGTTTTTCAGATTTCAGGAGGGGATTGAGATGTCACCTGCTTTTAGTACAGCACCAGTTATGTGCTAGGTATTTAATATTGATAAAAAAACCAGATTGCCACGTTCAAATTAAAAATATAGATCCAGGTCATATCCTGGATCTGCATAATCTTAGGAGTATACTTGCTAGTCAGAATTTCTGTGTTCCAAAAAAAAGTTCAACCAGCTTTCACAAAGTGCCAGACCATTCACCATTCCCTAATATGCATTGTAAATGGTAGGTGCCAGAGTCTTTGTCATTGTGCCCCAAGGATAAGGCACTCTGCCCGAAGATATTAGATCAGCCAATTTTATCTGTGTGTATAAAGCTTGAATTTTTATTTTCTCAAGTTTTCCAGGTAGCCGGAGTGAGATCTATAGTTTTTTTTTTTCTTTTTGTTTGACTCATGGGATATTAATAATATGAAGTTATTTTAGATGGTTATACTGTGTTGCAATATATTTTTAAACTTATCATATACGGTCTGCAGGAAAAAGGGGAAGGATAAGCAAAGAAAAAAAGTCTCTTGGTCCATCGGGTAAATTTTCAGAACAATATATGAGCATTTAGTCACGCAAGTCCCATTAATGTTAATGGTCCCAAGCTTTCTTTTATTCATCACGGCACTGATTGCACTTGGTCAGCTCTTTATCAGTTTGAAATATTGACAGTAGGAGGAGGCGTTCCCTTAGTCAGGCCTGACTGTTGCAGTGCTCTTTTAACTTAGTCATCCTGCAAATGCTCCTATAAATGGATTTATTTCAGCAGATCCAAAATACATCAACCGGATCACCTTACCCTGGTGTTAGCCTCTTTGCATTTGCTTCAATTTGCAAGAGCATTGATTTTAAACATTGATCATTACTTATATAGTACTCTATGGTTTTGCACCATCCTATTTATTAAACTAACCTGTTACATGTGCTGCTGTTAAAGTCCTATCTTTATCTTGCTAAGAAGTGATTATGTGCTCTCTATGATTTTGATTTAGTTTATAAAACAAGGCTATTCCCTGAAAAATGTGTTGGCTGCAGTAGCTCAAGGTTTCTGTATTTTCTGCTATGCAGCTCCACTTTTCCTTAGCAGTCTATATAGGACAAAGAGTGATGTTTTTTAACTAAAAGAAGGTAGATTTAGACTATTTGTAAGGAAGTTGTTTACAATGAGGCTGTTGGAACACTGGCACAGATTGCCTAGAGAAGCTGTGGATGCCGCATCCCTGGAAACATTGAGGGTCAGTTTGGATGTGGATTTGAGCAACCTGATCTAGCCGAAGATGTCCCTGCTCGTTGCAGGCAGGGTTTGACACGGTGACCTTAAAAGCTCCCTTTCAGCACAAGCCATTATATGATTCAAAATTTTTCCAGTGCTTTCTGCAACTGATAATCTACTTACTATAGTTATTGCAAAAGAGATTTTTCTTTTGTTGGCCATATTCATATAGAGTGATTTGGGTATTTTATTTATTAGAAAAACGGACTTTAACTGGAGACTAGGCTTTTGGGGGTCATGCCTACTATTTTTTAGATATTCCTTAACGTGTCTTCCTCTGCTGTCCTATGAAATCTATGCAATGCTGGTCAAGAAAGTAGTTGTAGCACAAAATACTTTCCAATACTGAGCGAGGTGGTGAACTACAAAAATATCTTGCTGTTCTATTCTTTAATTCGGAGTCATTGTTATTTATAGTGATGGTACTCTTTGGTGCTATACAGAATGGTATTCTTGCAGAGTTCAGAAAAGAGCATGCCATCTGCCTCAGAGAGGAAACAAAAAGAAGAAAATAAGAAATAATCTGGTTTTGCCTGATACTTTATATCTAAGCCTGTCTGCTTAAAATTCTTTGTTCTGACCATGCTTATATGCCTAAATTTGAATTAGTGTTATTCTAGGGTGGTTAGAATTATAAAAACTGATACTTGGAGTAGAATGTGTCCTCAGGTTTTCTCTCAAGTAAAGAAAAAAATAATTCAATAATAAATAATCACATTTTCATATAGAGTTTTTTTCTTTCTTTCATTTTTTTTCCCCAGACTTGCTGATTAATAGTGCTCTTTTATTCTGGTTTACTTTAAAAGTTTCTTGATTTACTAAGAACAAAACTTCACTGGTAGAGGAGTTACCATGAACAGAATGCATTCCCTTCTGTAGTAAATAATGGGAATTTTGGTGTAGTGGAGTTTTAGCCCTAGGGGGATTTTATTTTATGCATTTTCAAGTTGTTCAGTGACTTGCTGCAGAGACAGGGAGGGAGGAGGGGGAATCTATTTACACAGTCTTTTTTCCCATCAGCCCTCATAATTGGATGAACAAAGTGAAGGCTAGACTGAGAGGTGCAGCCATCCCAGGTAATGTCTTGTGAGCCAGAAACAAATTATGAAGTGAATTGTAGAACCAGGGTGAAACCTTGTTGGGAAGATTCAAGGAGGGTGCGGGCAATAAGTGTTTTTGAGGATGTCTACCACTGAGAGGACTTGTTGAAGGAAGAGAGAGTTTTATCTTGGGATGAAAGTAATCCTTTCCACAGAAGTTTTGGCCCTACTCAGAGTGAGTTCCTTTATCAAAGATTTGTACATTTAATTATTAAATTTTGAAGGTTTTGTTCATTATTTTTAAAGATTAAGTTTGTTATAAAAGCACTGCCTCTGCACTCCAGCTTTCAAAATTAGGTGTTTCTCCCATTTATTTTCCTTATTTAGTATTCTTTAATATTTCTTTCATCTGTTTTGTATTTTTTCTCTCCCAGATTGTTCCAGTTCAGTGGTTCGAATATGCCAATTCAAGCTGCGTATTCCAAATTCATGTTAAATTGTCACATTAGCTTCATTAATTTAAAAAAAAATAGAGTTTTTCTGTGTAATCTTGGTTATGCTACTGAACTGCATGCACTAAGGGGAAAAATGAGTTGAATGGGAATCCTGGGTGAAGCAAAGACTGCATAATTGGTTTTATGCCAGACCTTCTGCCTTTCACATAGGTGGGAAAGGGCCAGGGAAATGTCAGAGGTGGAAATCAGGGCAGCACAGTACTCCTGCAGAATAGCAAAGTGACCACCAACTGCAGCCAGCCTGAGAAAGGGCCAGGGCTCAAGGCTGCTTTAAGATGGAAATGCCCAGTTCTCCTGAAATCTTTCTACACCTGCGAGCCTCGGGATTGCTGCTGCATGTTTTGGGAGGGAACACATTAATAGCTCCCAAGCAGCCTCTCCGCAGAGCTCTCACTGCAGGACAGGGCTGAGCTGGCTGTAAGGTTGCAACCTTGGCAGCCCAGTGCAGCCTTTTTCCAGCAGTTTGGGGTGTGGATTACCTGAGTTCCCATGCTGGACGCCCTGCTCTGACACAGCTGAGACACTCATGCTGTTCAGGAGCCTTTGCCTCCTCTGTGGCTATGCCGCACTGTGCTAGGCATACCTTGCTACTACAGTTACACAGTTCAGCCTTTTCGAGGCAGTTTCGTTTTAATTATTCTTTTTATTTAGTGCTTTAAAGTGCATCTATAAATAAGGATTTTTGCATTGTTAAGGGTGAGGTAGTTTTTCCCCATTTCCCTTACACTGCTCTAGGATCATGAGCAAAACTTTAAAATAATCAGTGAGTTAATCAAGCTGGTGTCATCTGAATCCTCAGGCAACACAAGGGACAGGAAAAAGGTGACTTTTTACAGCACATGAGGAAAAATTGTTGCTTTTCTTTTTTAATGTGTGTGTCTTTCTATGAGGCATTGCAAATGGTAAAAATACAAAATTTATCACAGTGGAAACAAAAGAATATAAAGTCTCATACTTCTTAGTAATATTGTATGTCCAATCACCCACTTTTTGATTTAATCTATTACAGTATTGTAATCAATAATGATTTTTTCTGTTGCAGTAAGTCTTATATTTTGAGAGAAAGGGAGAGAAAGAAGAAAGAAAAAATTATCAGTGATTTTTGCAGAAGAGGAGAAATTTCGTTATTGCCATAATTCTGAATTAGTCATGGATTCTGTAATCACTCAAGTTTTAAGCAATACTGGAAAAATCAACACAAAGGCAGTCTACAGCAAGGAGGTCTTTAATTCAAGAATCCCGTAAGGAATTAAAATTCTGAAAAGATTACATAGGCTCAATCAATACCTGCCTGAAAATATCATAATATATGGAGGTTAAATGACATCATGCTATGAAGAAATTAAAAGAAAGTATTTTCAGTATTGGCCTTATCTCTTTTTATTTAGATTAATAAAATTAGTTGAATGTTAAATCTTTGCATGTCTGTTTTGTATTAGGAAAAAAAGTTGACAGTAGTCTGCCTTATGGTGTGTACCAGCGGGTGTAGTTCAGAATTTAGAGATGAACCTAATTTCCTCTGAGAATTGATTGAAGCCATGAGAAAATCATGAACCATTACCATATGTGGAAAAGCATGGAAACACCAACAGATATCACTGCTGGTGCTGTTGTGTGCACCAGCTGGCTTTTGGTGGACACGTGATGAAGATCTCAGTTCGAATCCTCCTCTGCGGAGCATCTCCACCACCTGGCTAGGAGGAAGGTGTTACCTCTGTGTTCTGTGACTGCCAGCATTATTGTGTACCACCCTGGTTTTCCAGGTAGGTGACTGCACACGGGACAGAGTACCTGGTTATATCTGTCCCCCGCAAGGCGCATTGAGCACGTTAGCTGGATCCCTGGATGTAGTACGGGAGCTTTTCCATATCCACTGCATAGCACCAGAGCACTTTCTTAAAAACCAGAGCAGAGGGAAGGTTTGAGTTGTATTTATCATTCTGAAAGTATTTCATACAGTGTGAATATTCAGCTATATATAAATGTTATTTCATTGCCAGGCTAGTTCTGTTTTATGCTTCTGTATGCTTACTGTGAGTGCAGGGGTTTGGTTCTTGGGAATATGCCAGGCTACAAATTGATGACACAACCTCCACAGCTGGCTTACTGCACTGGGTCATGTTTTCTGTTGCACACTCTGTACAGAAGCTTGGCAGAGCAGAGAATGTTGGTGAATTTGGTGAATATGATCTTAACATATAATAAATAACATAAAATCCCATGTTCAGTTATTGGGCTGTATATTGGGCCATGGCCTTCCAACAAAGGAAAAGGGAATGATAACAGCAGCTGATGGTGAAGAACTATTTACAGGTGGTTTTTCCCTCCCTCCCCAGTTCTAATTTCAGACTCAGTCCAGGGATTGTGGGTGCTGTGTCAGTGACAAAATCTTCCTTCTGTGCACTGGGAAACATTAGGTAGAGTAAGCAGAGATCACACATATGCTAAATTTCTAAGAGAAAATTGCTAGATTGCTTAGCTTCTCATGCAGCACTTTCCTCTGTTTATATTCTAGATAGTGCATAGTAGTTAACTTTTCCAGTAACAGCCCCAGTGTGTTGGCTTTATCCTGTTCACTTTCCTGCCTTGACATGGTCATTTAAAGACAGCAGGGCCAAGGCTGTCTTTTGGGAGTACAACTAATGGAGGAGGTCAAGGAAGGCTGGAGAAGGTCTAAGAAAGGCAAACGGAGCTGGGCAGACAGAACAGCGGAAAAGATGGGTGGAGATGAACGGGGAAGAAGGAGAAACAAACAGGGCAAAAGAGGGCAGAGAATGTAGCAGAAGGGCAGAAATGGGCAGAAGGGCAAAGAACAGAGGACATGGGCAGAGCAGAGGGGCAAAAAATTGCACAAATGTTTGGACAAAGGCGAGGGTGGAAGTGGCCTGGAGGTGAGCAGGACTGTGTTACTACATATTGCAAATCGCACCAGGCAATGACATAGATAGATGTAAACCAATCAAGGCAAAGATAAAAATAATAACCTAAAACTGGTTCAAAATACAACCGCAAATACTACAAAATCAACTGTGGAGTGGCACTGACTTAAATGGTCCACAAGAAATATTCTGTGAAAGGAAAGGTTAACTGCATACCTTTGGCTTTTTCTTTTCTCACTTCCTCCAGCTGCAACTTCCCTTACATATCCTGCATATAATCCTTCTTCAGGAGAATTTCCTGCATTTGAGACTTAAATTTGTTAACAACTTTCCAATTTGCATCCCTTATTTTTTGTGTAGATTACCTTTTAGCAGTGTTCTGCTTTAGAATTTATTTTGCATTCCTCTCATGAATTCAAACAATTTCAAGCAAATGCAAAATAAACTCTGCCTCAGGTAGGTTTCTCACTGAAGTCACTAGGTCTTTTTCCTGATTAACTAGATACAGACTCTGGTCTATTCTGAAATTCATATTAAGGACATAATTAACTGCTGATAGAGACTAGTAATCTAGGCAAGGCCCTAACACTAGAATGAAAAGGAGTTTACGCTAAAAAGGAACAGATGTGCTTTGTTCTTATGTTCCAGGACTACATTTTGAATAAACTGATGTCACCTAGTATCTGAATCCTAAAGTGAAAAAAGCCCTCATCTACATGTCCAGCACAGGAGAGGTTGGGTGGAACTTTTCTATTTCTGACCTGTAAGAGCTGTCCTCTCACTGAAACAGAGGCATTGGCAGAGTGTTTTTGTAGCTCTGGTTCATATTTCAAGTAAAATATTCTGCGTAATTGCTACAAAGTGTTTGGATATGTTTTCAGTGAACATTTCATGCCAAACCCTATAAAGCACTTAATTCACAGAGTGTGCAGTTCCTGGGTACAGAGGCACAGGAGTAACAGAACAAAATGTAATGGAATATTATTGACTCTTTCAAAGCAGGACCTGCTGCAAGCTCAAGGTGTAGTTCTGTTAGATGCTAAATAGCTTAGAAGGCAATGAGAAAACCTTCTCAATTGCCTATATATCCATACATAAAACTTCCACCTGATCATTCCATTGAAATCCTTTTCTGAACTTAGTCCCTACAAATAAAACCACTTTTAGGCTTCCTCTGGAAAAGGATATTATGTGAAGAACACTCAGGGGAAATACTGCTGCAAATACTACTGGGTGAAATATTATGTATTCCTTTCAGTTAATTCTTAATTTGGCAGTTTTGTTTCTGTTTACTGGTCTACCTTAAATCGCTGCATTAACTTGAATATGTTGTTAGCTTTTTTATTTTCAGTTCTACCTTGAGTAGCATTTGTTGCTGAGTTTGTAACTTTATACTTTTTGCTGAGTGTTTGCGGTGTTGTATTTCTGTCTGTAAGTTTTTCTGGTTTTTTTTCTCCTCCTTGTTACATTTCCATTTTTGTCCTGTAGTATTCCTCCAGACACTGATCAGCTTATTTTCGTTATTCTTCTGTTCCTTATATACACTGTCTAATCAATAATCCTCCTCACTTGCTGCAGGATTTCCACCTTATTGTGCTTTCAGCTTCTGAGATGCTCTGTGATGGGATTCTGCTTTGGCTAGTGCACAGTTGTCTAAATTTGCTGTGTTTCAGATCATTACACTGACTTTAATTTTGATGTATTTGCATTTTGCTCAGTTGTAGTCTAACTCTTTTCCCTTGATCAGTTAAATTACTATCTGTGTAGTGTTACATTTGTACTACTGCTGGAAATACTAACTAAAGGCTTATAATTGAAGTGCTATTTACAACTACTGACCTCCAGCTCATTTCTGATTTCAGTGTGATGTTGACCTTTTATAGATTGCACTGTTGTAAATCTTTGAAGTGATTCTTCTTGTCATCATATTTCTACTAATTATGATTTGCATTGCATTAACACCTAGAAGCCTCTCCCACCTCACCCTTGTTGCATAAGATGACCTTTTTTATGCACTAATTCACATACGGGTAACAAAATACAGTTCTTTCTCTAAAGAATTTATGTTAAAATGAAGACAAATGCTTGCCTCTGTTTCCATTCTTTAAATATCAACCTTCGAATTAATGAAATTGCTCATAAAGGATTCTTAGCCCTAGAAACTATTTTCTTCCTCTTCTAACAAAATCAGATTCTCTTGAACTTCTCTAGGCTTCAAAAAAAATTGAATAAATAAAGATAAGTAGTTAAAAATGTTTGAGACAGGTCATATTTCAGTAACGTTTTCTCAGGTTTTGCTTGTTGGGCACCAACATCAAAGAAAGCATTAAGTGAAATTTGGACTGCTGTTTCCTCTTTGTTCATATTTCACCTCAATATTGTGCAACACGGAAAATAACTTGCAGCTGATCCTCACACCAAGCAGCATTTGATTCTGTGAATTTGAAGATTACAATTTTATTTCTACTCTGGTAGCTATGCCTTGAGAAAGTGATGCTGGTTGGATGGCATGCTCATTGCATGCTTTCCCAGTGTATATAGTGGAAAACAGTTACGAATTCTGTTCATAGACTTGCTTCATAAATGGATTTGAGGCAGGTCACTAATTTCTTTAATGATAGTATTGCTTAGAAGTCTGTGTAAAGAGCTGACTCTAATGACAGAGGATGCTCACAGATAATGGCATTACCTGCATCGTCATATCTGGTTTCGCCCTGATCTCTCATATGTTTTTCTGAAGCCTTCATTTGTTTGTTTAGATAAATATAGTTAGGCAGACTGGCCAGTTGCTTTTGGGTCTTGCCAAATTCTCAGATAACGTGTGCCAATATTTTGAAGATCGTCCTAATTATGTTTCTATTTTCACTGAGAAAGTTGTAAAGTACCTGCGAAAAGCCATGTTTTTGCTTTGAACTTCTTCCTTTTTTCTTTCCTTAAATGCTCTTGTTTATGTGTTGTGTGTGTGCTGGAAAACTTTTCTGCTCCCTAACTGCCTTTCTTAGGCAATCTCAAATGTTTGTGTTACGTCCTCTTCCTTGTGCAGTGATTGCAGTAAACCAGTCTTCTTCACTTCATATGAAAGTATTCTCATGCCATGATCAATCTTGCCCTGAGCAGGTTTGTTTTTTCTTAAATAATTACTCTGAATAAATATAAACTCTTTAATGTATAAAGTAAAGTTCGTTTACTTTTTCATGGTATAAGAAGTGACAGGACAGGTCTGGAACAGCCAGTTAATTCTAAACTGCACCTATTGATGTGCAGAATAATATTAATGCAGACTGAGAATTTGCTCTTTAGGGAAGTCTTGTGATGTTTTGCATAATACACATGTTTGGAGGAAGCTAAACTAATCCCTTCTTTTGGAAGTATTAATGTTTCTCAAATGTCAGTAAATGCCTAGTCTCTAGGTAACTTTTCCAAATACTTGTGGGCATTTTGCTGACTTTATATGTGTGTTAACGCTGTGGGGGACAAAACAGTAATGAATTTTTTGAACATTACAGAACCTTACACGTTACATTGGCTTCTGTTCTTCAGGAAGGAGGAGTGTGGAGGGAAGGTGGTTTAAGTGATGACTCTCTGGTGACGTACCCAGTCATTGGCTGAGTATAGACCCAAGGTCTCCTAATTTTGAATCTCTTAATTTAACCACTAGATATTGCACTATTCCTGACAAAGCATCACCCTGTAAGTGAGGGGATAAAGTGCTACTAATACATCAAATCTTATCAAATGACTTTAAACTTATCTTGGCTTTCTTTTCACTCAGGTTTGCTGTAAATCTTTCCTACTGGGGAGTAGCAGGACTTGTGTCCTTGCTAAAAGGAGAGAATTGATTTACTGTATTCATATGGAACCAGCAGGTTCCTATGAGCATGCAATAAAAAAGAACTGGAGTATCCATAAGTTTTTTCCCCCCATACAACACTTTGGGAGACCTTAAAGCCTGGAATATGTTACAGAAGTGCATTTGATAGAAACTTAAAAATGTGTGTCTTCTGCATAGAATAACAGCGTAACAAATCTTTTAGTATGAGCAGTATTCTTATTCTTCAAATAATCTAATTGATTGTTCATTGGGCTCAGTCAGCCAAAAGTGGAGAGAAACTTTGTACAGACATCATTAGTTTTTCTCCATTTAAAGATTAATCATGAAGAGCTCTGGCTCTTTAATTCTGTAATTTGTATATTTAATGGGCTGCTGCAGAATCTATGACAGTAATTAGCATAGCCTGAAAACTCATTAATACGCAACAACATGATTAATGCAGCATTAATGCAAACATGACTGAAGTTATTTGGGTTATGTAGTAAGAAGATTAAAGCTAAAATGTCCTGTTTGTTTTACCAGTAGTGGGTATAATGGGGTAGCAAGCAAAATAAGAAAAAATAGGTATCAAATTAGTCATTTTAGTGTAAAAGAAACACTCAGGTCTCATCAAGATGATTCGGGCTTTTGCTTTACGGTTGGTTTCCACAAGAAGTGTTGCATGTTTTCCCCTTTCATTTGCTCACCATACTCTGTGTTTAGGCTCACTCAACATTTTAGTTTGATTTAGTTTTTTGGCAGTTTGAGGTATTAAGATTACATTAAAAAATTCTTCATGTTGTGTCATTCTGAATAAAGTTAGACTTTTCCAAAATACAGGGCTTTTGTACAGTATAATTTATAAACCATGGATTTTTAGCTTCTCCTGGTTTTACTGTGATGACAAAAGAAAAGAGGGTCCAATTACAGTTTGGGAAAAAGTTTGGGAACTTTTTGGTTGTGGGTTTATACAAATATATATGTGTATGTACATATGTATCTGACTTCTAAGTATATATTTTATATTTCTAATAAAAAAACTAAAGCAGCTTAAAAATGAAGAGGATTTACTTCATCAATGGAATTACTAACTTAGTGTAATGTTTGTGGTGATGAGCTTGGAAAATGTTTTCGAACACATTAAGGTAACAGTAAAAGATAAAGCCTGGTCCTGTATGCAAGACTGCAACAGATCTTGGACAGCTTTGGGAAGAAGACTTTCCATCTTCATCTCTCAATAAAATCCAGGAAACTATAGGCCATCACAAAGTGTGAGGAACCCCTTGTATTCAGCAGAGGATCTTCATAAGTATGTCCAGGGAAGTGTCCTCTGAGTTCCTTCTTTTCCTCCGATTCCACTATCCATTAAGTGAAATGGCTTTGAAAACTGATCCATTTTTGTTAAGTCTTCCTTCTGATTTTTTTCCTACAGGTGCGTTTTCTTCTATAAAAAAAATAAGATCTCCTTTGACTGTTGCGATGACATGAGGTATCACTCTCACAGAGAGAATAGCAGCAAAATGCTATGGAGGTGTATAGAAATTGAAATTTTTACTCTCCATCTATCCTCTCCCTAGTTAAAAACAAATTTTGGTTTACAATTTCTGTGGGAAAATGTATTTTGATTAGACAAAAGCACTTGTACACAGTCTTAATGTTAAATAAACACTTAACATTTGTCATCCTGAAGGGACTGCTGAGAGCCTAATGCTGTAGTCAAAATTTTATATAAAATTTCTATTCATTTTAGCTGGTATTATGCACAAATAAGGCTCTCAGTGAGCATAAAGTGATCACTTCTTTGCCAACAATTTTCTGTTCATTGGAATGTGCAATTATATAATTATTGAAACCATTCCATATAACAATGTAAGTAGAATGGAAATGCAAATTATGTTTCTACAATTGTGCAATTCTCGGAAAAAATTTCACTGGAAATGGATGTGCTTCACAGATTACATGAAATTAATTTCTAAAAATGCTTTGTGATTTTCAAGGTATTTGGCAGATTTCTTCTTTTTCATTTTTCCAATTGTACTGTACACTGTTTTCCATTTGTTTTCTTCCTAAGTCTACAAGGAAATTGTCCATAATATGCTAAGGTATTTTTATTGTTATTATCAATCTCATGCCGGTGGGTTGGGATTTGATGTATTTATGAAAATTAAGCTAAAACTAGTCTTCCTGATCACTGAAAAGGTTGGAATATATTTGAGTGTTCTTAGCACTTTTGGATAGAGTTGTTCGTCTAGTTATATATGTTTTGGTGAAGGGTCTTGAGACTTTTGAGACTTTTAGATAATTTTTTTGTATTTAATGAGTATAATAACTTCTACTTTTTAGCTATTTTCAACTGTGCTCTGAACGTGTAGTTTTAGAGAAAGGTGCTTTACAGATGTTTCTGCTGAATGGTTGGGACAAAATTAATTTTTAAGTAGGTCACTTTGCTGAAATCTTTCAGCTGTTATTGCAAGAGATGGGTTCAATCATCTTGCCTCTCTGCCTACGTTCTCCCCTCTACTCTTCTCCAAAATTTCAAACAGTCAAAAGAAAATTTCTGGAGACTCTATAATCTTTTTTATATTTTGAGATGTTTTTGACTTTTTAAAAGCCATTTTTTTTAGAAAAACTAAACTCACTTCAATTAATTTGGAAAGATAGGTTACAGCAAGTTCTTACCCTCTATATTCTGAGCGAATAGTTTCTTGATCAAACAAAACCTGTTTTAAGCTTTTTATTTAGTGAGAAAAAAAGAATTTTGCATTAGTCAGAAATGAATTTTATTGCTGTAATAATTATAAATTATTAGTATATGTTATGCTAATCTAGGAGCTGCTCTAATTTATTAATATTTTCCTGCTGACTGCCAACTGCTTCTTCTAAACTCAAAATAATCCCATGTGCTCTGTAAACTTGCCAGAAATGCAGTCAGCATCTCAAGAGCACATTCCTGCCTCTTAAATACTTTCGTGCAGCCCTTGCAAATCATATTGAAATGTGCTAGAAAAATCTGAATTCAGATAGTCTGAATCTGAAATGCTGCTGAAGTTCTGAGCCTTGCTAAACCTAGATGAGGGAGGCAAGGAGGGGGTAGAAAAATCCCACCATATGCATTTTCTTTATTGGACAAACAACCGTGTTCTGGTGATGCCTTAGGATTTTAGCTTTTATATTTTTCATGAATTTGTACTTTTGTAACTCTCAAGTGTATAACTCTAAACTCCATGCAGAGTGTTACCTACTGCTTTCCCATTTTGGTCAGACACAACAATTTCTCTCTAGGCCTGGGAATCAAGGACACCTCACTGTCTCAGGCCCTGAGAAATGTAGACAAAGGAGAGTTGGGAGGGGAGCAAACTTGGGGTAAATCACTTCATTACCTGAAGCTGTAATTGGAAGATTAACCCCCAATATGCAAATGGACCAAACTTATATGAAAACCCATGACCCATTGTCCATTTTTGGGTGTAGCCCCTGGGGGGGGGGGTTTGCCCTAAATGTACCTGAAGGCCCTTCAGTAAATATAACCACTTTTTATTCCCTTAATTCTGGACTCTGTTTTTAGGTAAGCCCACCAAGGCATCACTGGCACATCGATTATTAGAGTAATATTATATAATTTTACTTGTCATGTCAGCCTGTTCCTGAAGGGGACTCTCAAAGCTGTGTCCCTCGCAGGGTAACGTGCCGATATTGCATCTCAGTTGAACGCCTTTGGAAATGTCTGCACTGGTCATGTTTCAAAGCCTCATTCCTCTGCTAACCTGGGTGTGCCATCTTTGAAACTAGGACAGAAATCCAGCCCTAATCCACTACTGCGTAAATTGAAACTATGTAGATCCTGAGAGAAGGTTAGTCTGCCCTAATACAATTTGGGATACTTGGAAACACTAATGCTAATAATTACTAATTTATTTTACTTGTCCTTTTTATTACTCTGTAGTCTTCATCTTTTGTGTTCACTATATACAATGCTTGTATTATTTTTTGTATAATGCCATTATAATTAAAGAAATTCAATTACAGAAATTAAATAAATTTCTTTATTTATAATTAAAGGAATTCTGACAGCTTCTTCAATTGCAACTATAATTTGAAATGGAATTAAAGAATTTATTCGAATGACATACATTAATTTTTAATTTGTAGTAGAATTTCCAGTTGGTTTTTATCCCAGAAATGATAACAAGTTCTTGTGGAACAATCGTTTGTGTCACACAAGCAGGCATGTTAGGTGAGTTCTTGAGTTGCAATTCAAGATTCAGTTGATTAAAAGTACCTTCCTACAATGCCCCACAGATGGTCATGTTTTCCATCCAAGATTCAGTAGCATGAGTAGTGTGGCTGAGATGCAGTTTCTGTATATGACAAATTACAAAAGTAATTGTAATGTCACCACTTTATTTATGTTTCTATTTATATGTTATAGTTAACATTGAAATTAAGATTTTAGACATGCATACTGTAATAATAGACAGGAGTCTTTGAGAAACTTGCCAAATGTCTCACCCTCCCCCTAGGTGTGAAAAAAAAGGAAAATTTTTTGGAAATAATGTGTGGTTTTCAAGTTCTTTGAAACTTTTCAGATATTCAAAGGAAAGATTTCTCTGTCCAAGTGAAGTAAATCCATTTCCAGTGTTCAGTGCCACTAAGGCAGAAAAATGGCATGCATGTAGTTGTTACAAGTCTGAATGGGCTTCTGGTTATGCTTCGTGTTAACCGTGAGGTCTAACATTCATTACTATGTTCTTGTGAAAAATATTGGTCTGTTTTTTATGAAAAATACTAATTTCATAAGTTTTTTATCATGCAGTGAAAATATTATATATGGCAGACAAGTTTGCTTAGTATTTGGATTTTCTCTTGTTGTCACTTTTAGAAATATGAGAAAATATTAATATTGAGGTATAAAAGTATTTTTTTAGTGCTTTCTCATCTGAACTTCCTTATGAGAAATTCCAAAGATCCTCGAACTTGGAGGAACAGAGTCCTTTTCTCAGTTCTTTAATAGGTGACAAAATGAATTTAGAAGAAAATAATGGTTCCTGATTCATCAATAATTTCTGTAAAGCTGTAGCTGCTCTACAAGCAGGGCTCTTCAATATCCAAACAAAAAAGAAGGCTTCTGCATAACAATTGAAAACTTCTGTGATTACTGCAATTTTACTGCTATGAACCACTTCATTTATATTTTCTAATACAATATTATACAAGAATAGTGTTTTTGCAGAAACTCAATTATTTTGTTTGTGTTTGTCCTTCTGAATTAGGTGTGAGGAGGAATCCTCCGGTCTTCAGAAATGTCTTTTGGCAGCTTCATAAAAATACTGGCAGCTTGTTAAATTAACTGTGCTCCCCACTGCTGAGATTAGAGGCCATCAGTCTCAGCCTCTCCAGCAGATACTGCAACTGGAAGTACCTGGAACCTCACAGTATTGCAAGTGTTTATTTCTGAGCCAGGCAAAGCCATGCTTTTCCTTAACTAGGGACACTGTTGGTTGAGTTTTTTTACTTGCAGGAGGTTACTTGTGTGCAGCCGCTTTTTGCAGGAGTTTTAATAGCAGGACGTGTTTTCATTGCCTTGCGAATGTTTTGTGTCTGTGAGTGCATCATGTGACTTACATGAAAACATGTATGTAATTAGAGGCCAAAGCATATTTCTTTCAGGCACAGGTAATTAACAAGCATAATCTAAATATGAATGTGTGTCAGAATTATGTGGGTTTTTTTATATAGATGCTGTCTACAGTAAAAAACTTCAGTCATTTATTGTTTTCTGCCTTACGTAAAATAGTGAAAATACTGGATAGTTTGATAGAGTTGGGTAAAACCCGATAACTTACCTTGTTCTGTAAAAGCACCTTGTACAGAAATGTCATGGAAGTGTATAGAATAGGTGGATATTGCTATTACTTCCTTTTCATTTCCCTTTGCAAAAAAATGGGTGCAGAAAAGGCATGGCTCTACCATACACTCAGGGATTTTATCAGAAACCAAATGGAGGACTACTGATAATGATCTGGAAAGTTCTTAATTAAGCTTAGTTCATCCATTACTCCTTTGGATATTTACGATTTTTGTTGTAAAATTACTTCTTTTCCAGATGCTCTTTGTGCACTTAGATAAAATGTTTATAAAAGAATATGTATACAAATATACATATGAACACATACATTTATCTTTTGGAACCAAAACCCTACTATTCTACATAGAAATCCTTGCATGCAGAAACCTCGTTTCTCCTTTACCTATATAAATGTAAGTGGCAACTGAAATTCCACGTGTAAAACATCAACTATTGTAATAGTATGCTAATACCTGAATTATATTTTCTTAAGAAAAAAGCTACTAAACGACGTTAGTCACAATTGCGTGTCTTTTTTTACTGACGAATAAGGGCTCACAGAAATTTCTCTCAAGGGCTGCCTCAGTCCAGATTAGAAAAATTTCTTCTGCAATGTCTAGCAAGGGTTGTAGGTGAACAGAACTTCCATGATTTTGCTGTGCAATGTTGCTGCTGTTTTTAAAGTGATATTTTATTTTAAAATTTTGTTATAACCTACAAGAACCACTTTGGCAATAACCATCTACTTGCTTTTTTCTAACCAGGTATTAAAGTCAAATTTAGAACCCAGGAGCCTGATGGTTTGATTTTCTTCTCTGCATCACCTGGCAATCAGGAGGAGTACATTGCACTGCAGCTGAGGAGTGGACGTCCTTACTTTCTTTTTGATCCACAGGTACAACAAAACACAGAATCCTACAAAAATAGCATATATCATTTACCTTAGTACTTTTTACATGCTTATCCTGGGTTGGTTGGGGGTTTTTTTGGGTGTTTGTTTGTTTGTTTTTGAATTTAATTGATACAAGCTAACTGGCTTCTCAGAACCCTTACGTAAACAGAGATTTTGAGGAGAGAAAAACTCAAACACTTAAGTCTTTTTTTCTTTTGCTGTTTTGTATGTCACAATATAGGACTTTATTTTTGCACTTTTATGGGTTGGGTTTTTTGTCAGTGCCACTGAACACAGAACTAAGTTTTGAAGTAGTAAATAAGGTTATGTAATGTTAGTCAATTATTTTTAAGCCTCCCATCTTGAGACTAAGTGTTTTCCTGTAGAGATCAGCATGTCATCATTACGCAAAAACATAAATAATCAGGGCAATACCAACAAAATGAAAAAGAAGGCCACATTCCTTGCATTTCTATTTGGGTATTTTTTTTCTTCTGTGCACTCCAAAACTGGATCTCCTTATGGAATTAAAAAACATGGCCTCACTTATATTTCTTAAGTATGCAAGAAACAGTAAATAATTATCAGATTTTCTAATCCACTGCTAACCTTTGCTTCCTGAGCTCTGCGACCATTTGGGCACCCTATGACCATTTGGGGGTGTTGTGCAGTAGTGAAAGTCCCCTTAAGCTTTGGAGCACCTATAGAAGAAGCCAGGTGCTGCACAGAGGCCGGCTTGCACGTGATCCCCATGTTAGAAAATACTAAATCTGCTTCTGACTCCAAGATACAAATTTCTATTAATTCTAATGCATTTACACACAGGCTTTATCTTATCATGTACTTCAGTTTTTGGGACCATGCCTAACATCGTTAATGTTGTCCTCATCCACATTTTGATAGGGATTAATTCTGTTTCATCTTTCTTACACCTATACCTTCATTTAACTGAAAAGAAAGTTTTATTTCCTTTGCAAGATCTTCTGAGGTCTATTTAGATTTTTTTTGTTGATGGTTAGTGGGACTGGATGTCTTTCAAATAGCATTTTAATGCTTCAAATAGTATTCCTAGTCCTTCTTGCAGATTTGCTTATTCTAAAGTAGCTTTTTTGGACTCATTCCCTTGAAGATGTTTTATTTATTTGGATCCACAGTATCTGGGGAATGGGAAGGGGGAGAGATGGAAGAGTGGCTGCTTTGGGGCTTTAATTTTTTCCCCTCTTTTTCACCTGTCTTTTAACTGTAAAAACCCCAACAGGTCTCATATTCAGTCCTCAGAACTTCTCAGTTCACGTAATATTTCCAACAGTTACTATCTTGAATTTTAACAGATCCCTTATTTATGAGTATATCTTTGTTTATCTTTTTGTTTCATTTGAATCACGCAACTCTGTCCCATGTTGATTTTTAGGATCATCACTTCAATATTGTTTCCTATGGTGCTGCTTCAGTGCTTCAATGGCTGTTTAGAGAAAAAAAAAGCTGTCATTCAAGGCATCCAGGAAGAGCCTAGGTCTTAACAGTTGATTTACTACCTTGAAAGCTGCTGCTTTCTTAGTTTCTCATTAATAATGTGGACAAGATTCCTGTACATTCTTGAATTCAGAAGTAGGGTATGGTGGCCTACATCAAAGTGCTTTGTGTAGTAACCTTTTCAAAATCTTTTACCTATGAAAATTCAGTTATCAAAAATTTTCAGTCTTCTGTCTCCCTAATATGCTGTGCTACCTTACAGTCTTTACCTTTGTTTCTGTGTTTTTGTCACAGTTTGTTTCTTTTTTCCTTTTGCCATGGTTTGCTATTCCAGTCCTACAGTGTCAGGTGTCGTGTACTGTAGCAGCATTGCTTAATCTTTCATTTGTGCACCGCAGTCTGCATGAGTGTGCAAATGCTTTAATCACTTCTTATGGACATCATGTGGTGTCTTAGCCAGGTTATAGGCATTGTTGTCTCTAATTATAGTCATGGCATATACAGTAAGCATTTTTGGCCCTTTCTTTGTGCTTTTCTCTTAGAAATTGCAAACATTCTTTTTGATGACAATTGCGTCTCTGCTGCTTTTTATCTGTAGCAGTGTGGTGTAATACTCTGTGCTCCCTTCCAGCTGTGTCCTGCCGCAGGTTAATTATCTGTACCCTTAGTCCCTTTCAGGATGCTGGTCTGTATCTTTGCTCATGATCAGCAGCGCGTTTTCTCTTTGTTGTGTCTGCTCTGGGGATAGTCCTGCTGAGCCTTCCTGGTGGGGAGCCTTCAGCAGCCCTGCTTCTTCCTTCGCTGAGTGTTAATTTCAAATCCTTTTCTTCGTGTCCATTCATACTTCTCTGAGCTCCATGTACACCACCATTCATCTGGCTGTTGTCTGACCAGCCCTTTTGTCTCCCTTTTGTGCTGTGCAACTGCTCGTTTTCCTTCCTAAATGTTTTACTGCCATTCTTTGCAGGTTTCTACACATCGTCCGGGAAGCCTGAGGTTTTTTTGCAAACAGATGTCTTCCTTAGTCTTTTTGGAGCAATCAGATTTTTCCATAGATCTTCCTCCAAACTCAGAGTGTCTGTAAACCTGCAGCTGTCTGTGGATTTTCTTCTTATCACGATGTCTTTACATCTATGCCTAAATTACACAATCAGCTCCTGCTAAATTTATAGTTATCTTTCAGTGGCTACAGGTCATTTCTTTTTTTCCCAGGGAAGCACTGAATATTTTATACCAAGTGAAATCAGTTACAGTGCAAGTACAAGTCCAATGTGGAGCACCTTTTTTCCTGATTAGAACAGTCTGAGGACAGAGTACTGAGATTCTTCTCACAGGACGGAGGGAATTGTATCCAGCTCTTCCATTTTAGAAGGTGGTCCATTTACTAAATTTTACAGCAAAAAGGAGGAACACCAGATACTTTGCTTGTGTGTGTTGCCTTGTTGGTTCTTCTTGTCATGGAGAGGCCAAAGTATTAGGCACAGTCTGAGGGTGAGGAGTTATTCCACAAAAAAAGGAAGATGGACAGTACCTGGCTCTGAGTCCCAACTAGACCTTTCTCCTTGGCACTGGCAAAACTTCAGTACTTGTTCACCTTCTTAGTGGTAGGAGTTTGGACATTGAAAGAACCTGACTGGGAGAAGTGTTGTTGCATTCAGGCTTTGGCACCTGAGACGATGTCTTTGAAGATTCATATTTGTGATGTTTCTCTGTATTTTCAATGTAAACATCAGTATGACAGAACCATTTATACTTACGTAGTTATTACTGACAGCAACCAAATATTAAGACTTACTGTATGGCATAGCAAAATAATCCAGATTTCAGAATATGTGATTTCCAAAATGCATGACAAGCCATTTTACAGCAGGCTGTTTGAATGTGATCCCAGAGTGACACCTCTAGTTCTGGAAAAGGTGTAAAGAGGCCTCTCCAGTGCAGCACATGCTGAACCCCGAACGCTGTCTTTTTTTGTCTTCTCCCTTCCCTCCCCACCCCCAAATTAAGCACAAGTTAGCACATATGCTTGTGTGGTCCCAGATTGAATTGGTTACAAATAAAAGTGGTTTCTGATGTATAAAACGGTTAATGCTCTAGACTGTTGCCAAACATAATATGAAGAACCACTTATTCAGGCACCTGATCTTTAGAATGCAGCATCGTTTGTAACAATTTTAACGCTAACTAAGTACACTTTGATGAGACAGCATTTAATAAAATGCTCATTAATTTCATCATTAGCAAGGGTATGCTAAGAAGTAAGCCAGTTTCTTATGTCACGCCCAATTAGCATCCCATGCTAGTAATCCCATTAGTATTGTTGAATTCACTAATGGAAAAACTAATGGGCATGCTACCAGGGCACATTAATTGGGCATGACACCAGTTCTGGTTTTAATTATTAAACTACGATAATGAAATGTGTGTGTTTGTAAAATATTAAAATGTTGAAATAGGAGAGAAGACAATAAAAAATAGTATATGAAAAAGTGCCATTAGTATGTAGGGATATATAGTTTTGTATTCGTATTATGGGGCAGAGGACTGCTCTCCAAACCTCCTCAGTACCAGGATGTTGGCTGAATGGAGCTGGAAACACGCTGTAAATATTCACAGGAAATAATTTTTCTTTAACTGTGTACATATGTACACATGGCTTGTATATTTCAATACATAGGATACACAGTGACAGTCCGCAGTTCCAAATGAAACTGTAAAATGTATTCAGGGTTCATAAGAAATTGTGCCAAAATGCAGTTTCTAATAGATGAACATCAATAAAGGCAGAATACTAAATTTTAATAAGACGGTTGTAGTATTAATTAAAATAGGTGGGTTTTTTTATCAACAGGTTTTCTCCATGTTACTCATTCTAAGTCCTTGGGCCAGAAAGAATACTAGAAGGTCTAGAAAAGAAATTGTTGAACTGTCTTGTTGAACTGTCCTGCTACCGCAAAGTTACAAGCTAGGCCCCAAATTAAATGGAACCAAATTTTTCATTTATGTACTATTTGGAAATTGTTTTTTGAAGCCATAAAATGGCCCAGCTCCAGTGGTTGAGATTCTTTAATCCAGCACAGTGCCTATACAAAGGAATGTTTTTCTATTAGTGGTTGCTGTACAGGATAATTCTATTTTGTGAATTCAGCAGAATAGTTCCCAGATAGTTCAAGTACAGTATAAAGTCCTGAGGCAATATTATGGGAATTATTAGGAAGTTAGATGATTATTTGGATATAAATCTCAAGAAATTTTTTGAAATATATTAATTTTATTTTTATTACATCATTATATTTATTTATGTGATATTTTGTTTGGTTCTTTACGGTGTTGAGATTTAGTTTGGCAACTGCATCAATTACACTTCTCTTACTCAGCAATTCAGAAAAGATTTCTCTGTATTTGTAATAGATGCCCTTAAATTCACCCCCTCATGCCATATTTCTTTTGTTTTAATAAAACCAGGTGAAAATTCTAGTTAAATTTAAATACATTTTTACAAGCATCCCTGGTACCATGAAAGCAACCTCAATAGCTACCTTTTGGGGTTTTTCTTACTTGGTTTGGTTTGGTTTATTTGGTTGGTTGGGTTTTTTGTTTGGGGTTTTGTTTTCGGGTGGTTTTTTTTGCTTTGTTTTGTTTTCCTGAATCTCTTGGTATGACCTTTCCTTCTCATAAATGTATGGTACTCTCTCATCTAGAAATTTCAGTGCGTTTGGTACCTGGTAAATGTGGACAGAGCGTGCATCTACTGTGCTACAAACGCACCCCTCTTTTGGGTCCCTTCATGTGGACAGGTGCTGCAATTAACAATCCTGATACACAGCTGCTCTCCATGGATGGCACATTGAACCATGGCCATCAAACTTCACAGCCACAGCAATCCCTGAACTACTTAAATAGAGATATAATCATAATAAAAAAAAAGAAGAAAAAATAAAAAATCTGAGTGACATGACCCTCAATAATTTGTGCCTCATCCTTGTCTTTGTCAGGGGAACTACACAGGGATTTCTATTTTTAATAGACACTGAACTGGATCTTTGATCCTTTGTTTATTAATTGAGAAGGTTAAATTTAGTGGTTAAATTTAGAAGGTTAAATAAGTCCTAAACATCATTCAGCAGTCCAAAAGAAGCTAAAAATAGGACTTCTGTCTTTATTTTTGGATGTTATATGCTATAAATTGTCGTAGAAGAGTAAGATATTATTCTAAATGTTACCTTCAAAATATTCTAAATCAGATTCTTCTGTTAATAAAAAGGGATCTGCAGTAGCAGTCACTCCAACTAATGATGGTGGAAAAGTGTATAATGATAACAGTTGGCACCAAATAATTGCTACAAGAATTCAAGCACTGGGAAACATCACAGTGGATGGGCAGTACACAGGTAATCAATTCATTTAAATAACTGTGGTATTACTAAGGATGTTGCTCACTGGCTTTTTCACTGCCTGTGTTCACCCATACAGAAAAAAATACACTCAATTTTCTGACTGTTTTGTCACTACTGTTTTGTCTGTTCATCTGAGGGATCTGTCCACTGTGAATCTTTGATATTTTAATACTAAGTGTCGTTTTGTGCTTGTGAATCTATAATTATGTTAATCTCCTGTTGTAAAATAGAGCTGTAAATGTTTCCTGGATATGTATTAGGAAAGTCTTAGGATATTGTGTCACATTAGCCTCTTTATAAAATATCAGTATTTTGTTATTGAGTTGAAAATATGTTGAAAGCATTGAATATGAGAATAATTAACTATTTTGTTCAGGTTCTTCCTTAGCGACTAGTGGCAGTACCATTATTGGAGAGAACACAGGAGTTTTTGTTGGAGGACTTCCACAGGGTTATACTATTGTAAGAAAGGATGAAGGTAAGTATGATAAATAAGTCTGTACAGTTTCTCAAATTTTATCTTTTGGGGTAGATTGAAATGTCTGTATACCTGATTTCATCAGCATTAAAGCAGCGTATGAAGTCTGTGTACATTTTAATGAATTTTATACACAGAACTGGTATGAGTGTGAAACTTATGGGTATATTTTACATACAGATTCCCAAATGCCTTCCAAAATACCCATGTAAATTGTTTTTATTAGCTTAAGCACAGGGTTATGCATCCCAATTTGATGCAGGGATACAAAATGCTGGCCTTTTTTGGTGTGAGTTTATATCCTTCAGAGGTTGTTGCACTGAGCTCAGAGGTGTATGAATATACCTGTGTTTTACAAATATAGAATTTGTGGAGCTGGACCATATCTGGCTTCTCAAAGAATCAATACCTAAACTTAGGACATATGCCAAGTGTGTAAACTGCCATCAGATGACAGACGTGACTCTTTAAACAACTGGTATACAATCAGCTGTTCTCTGTGAATTAATATCCTGAATTTTAGCTTTTTCATATTAATCTGAAAGCCAAAATTGTTTATTGAGTTTGTGTTTCCACCTCTGACATGCAATCTAGTTGATGCCTTGATGTGGGGTACACTAGAGTTCAAATCCCTCTTTCCTTCTTTATTTCACTGTACGAAAACCAGAAATATGTGCCTGTGTTCTTCTAAAATGTTGGGTCACAAAGCAATCCAGGATGCCTCTCTCAAAAACACCAGTTATATATTCAAAATGAGACTGACTATAAATACCATTTAAGAGAAGGGCATCTATAAAAACTGCTTTAAATTTTTGCCCCCAGTAAAAAAAAAGGGATAGCAGCCATGTGTCATTGTTTTTGGTTTTTTGTTTTATATGAACAAGGAAAGAAAAACTTCTTGATGAAGCTTCTAAACATATATTTCTCTGCCTCAGCTTTTGCAACGCTATTTCTTCCTACTCAGCACATGCATGCCTGTCTTCAGAATTATTGTTTTGTTTAAAGGAAACTTCTTTGGATCTTCATAGAGTAAATTTAGGCTCTTGATTTGAAGGTACCTGTATGCAAAATCTCAAAAAGTTTAATATTTTTCAGCTACATAGCAGTAGGTGCTGTCTTTGTTGATTAGACCCATTCAGAAATCTGGATTTAGCTTGGAGGCCAGCTTTATGAAATGCTTGGTGGCTGGTTTTCTATGCACACATGGACATATATGATAGGGAAAGCATGTATAAAACCTATAAACTAATTCCTGTGTTTAGTTGCAGATGATTAACTTAAAAAAAAAATTCCTTTTTTACAGGGATGAAGAAGATAGTCCAGAAAGGATTTGTGGGGTGTCTCAGTGATGTATTTTTGAAAAAAGTACATACGCCCTATGAAAACTGGGAATCTTTGAACTGGCAGAACGCTGAAGAACAGAACAATGTCTGTCATGTTTGGGAAGGCTGCCCCACTGGACTCTCAAAAGGAGCACATTTTCTTGGCAGAGGTATTTTGCTGTGCTATTGCTCTATCCAAATATGTTCTTGAGATAGAGAAGGTGGTTGTATCAGAAGTATTGCAGTGATCTGCTTTTCAAGGCAGCTTTAGCTCTATGGGATTATTTGTGTTGGTTTAAAATGGTGTCTCTTGGTTGACAGAAGGTTGCCACATGGCAGCAGAACTGCAGATAGAGCTGCTGTAACTATATGCAGATTTGATGTGTGCGTGAAAAGTGAATATTCACTTTTGTAGAGACATAAAAGATGCCTATAAATTATAAAAAAAAAAAAAAGCCAGGCAAAAAATTTAGGGTATTGCACTGGTTTGGTTTCTTGAAGTACATTATTGATAACTGTCCTCAAAGCTGAGTGATAAAGTTGTGAAATATAATCTTGAAGCCTGAGTTCTTCATGTCAGCGTATAAAGTGGCACCTATATTTTTACGTTTGATTTCTGGAACCTGTTTATTTATTTGGTTAACTTATGTATGCATTCACCTTCTTTCGAGGGTTCCTGGAGTTGCATTCAGGTGTTTTCAGTGGTGGACTGGAATTTGAGATCTCATTCAAATTCAGAACAGATCAACTGAATGGATTGCTTTTGTTTGTTTACAATAAAGATGGCCCAGATTATCTTGCAGTAAGTTCAAAAATACAATTAACTATATTCAGACACAATCTGTAAGTTTTTTCCACAAAAGCCAAACTAGCACTGAAAGAAGTTTCTAACTGTAAGTTATTTTCATGTTTTACTAGTTTTGAAATGTTTTGCACAGCACATTATAATGGAGCAAAAATATTTGAACAGATGCTAAGTGTTAACTTACTAGTGTTATTTGTGTCATAAGTAAGAAAGATATCAATATATGAAAAGCAGAATCGTTGTCTTAACTGGATTAGAAGTGATCAGAAAAGAGAATAAATGACATGTACTAAAAGCTTTCACTTAATTTCTAGGAAAGCATAGAGTTTACCCATTTTCCTAGTTCTCATTCTGAAACAAAATCCATAAAATTGTAAATCAAAAAGGTCGTGATGGAAATTGTCTGGTTTCTTAATAAAGCTTTCTCTTTAAGGTGTATGTTTATTTTTATAATCCCTAAAATTGTTTTCCTTTTGATTTGAAACAGATAGACAGAAATTAGTTAGTTCCATCTTAGTACCATCTTATCTCTGTCACCATTTTCCCAGCACTGTAGAGGAAGTTTCACAAATTCTGTATTAGGTAAATTTGTGAGGTACTGCCTATGAACTTTCTTTTTGGTGTCTGTTAAATAAGACTATTTATGCTCAGAATTATTTGTGCTTCTGTTGTTTCCAATATTTTGTATTGGATGTTTTAATGTGTTTGGTTTAGTTTTTCAAATTCTCTTATTAGCTACGTGACTCTGGATTTTCATACTTTTCTTTCCCAAGGATTTTGAGTGTAATTAGACTGTGGTCACCACTGCTTAGTGGGTCAAATATAGTTAGTTCTTGCACCAACTGGGTATTACAGAGGATTACATGGGAAAAAATACATTTTTTTTCAGTTGGTCCAGGAAGCAATAATTTACGTTTAGAGATTTTTGAGAGCATTGTTATTCTTTATGACCCAATCTGCTCTTTCTGCACTTTTATTGAATTTTATTTATTTATTTATTTATTATTATGCAGCTGTTTTGCTAATGGCTGTCATGTCACAACCTGTTTTATTGTGTGGCATTATGTCTAATGGGCCTTCTCTTTTAAACTTCTGACCTAAACCATATAAATATATTTTTCTCCTTTTCAGGTCAATTATAACTTACTCCATATTTACTTTTTATACTACTGGCTTTACCAGCAGATAATTTTTTACTGGATTTTGAATTCTGCTAGACCTGATTGCTTCTTGTTTTTAAAGCAGCCTTATTTAAAAAATTATCATGACTTCCAATAGCAAGTCTTGCTAATTACGGTTATTACTTTAATTTTGCCCTCAAGTAATGACCAAGATCATGAGCTAATAGCATAAGATGTTACATGTATGCTACTGTTCCACCCTAAAAAAGGCTTGTATGTGTGTAATTCACAGCACAGGGGCACTGTTTACATGAAGAGTATTCACAGGGTTCTTCTGAAGGTTCTGGTAGTAGGTGAGCCTTGTTCCCTCTCTCTTGCTCTATGTAAGACTACCAGAAATATGAGAAAATAGATTCTGACTATAAAGGAAGACAGGCTACTTACTAAACTGAAAGTGGAGTCTAAAGCACAAAGTAGTTAAACAAAATAATTTCCTTTTCTCCTCAAACTTCCAGATTTTTGGCTGTTTTATATTATAGTATTTTTAGCTCTGAAAACTGGATAGTTTTCTTAGCATTTGTCCTAAGTCAGGTAAATTTCTTTTATCTCACTTTAATCCTGACCTCAACATCTCCATAGCCTTTAGACAAGGAATTTTAGAGAGGAAGAGTACGTGCATGCTTTTCCAAGCCTCACAGCTTTGTGTTTTGCACATACATAATGATGACAGAAGGCTTTTCTGTACACTTGATCTCACGAGAAGAGGTTAATAGAAAGTGAAAATGAGGGGTGTAGCTTGTTGCGCATGAGCTACGATGTCTTTGTTAGGAGTTTTGGTCAGGAGATACTTGCACAGCAAAACAGATTATGAACTATGCCACTTATCCTGAGTGCCAGGTATTCCCTGACCCTTCCCTTTGCATAGGTCACAGCTCTCTTACTGGCTTTATAGTTTGGGAATGACTGTAGCTCCACACACAGCTGGACTGCTGCCAAACAGCCAAAGACTCTTTCTCATCTTCTTCCCAAGAACAAAATGATGTCCTAGAAAGGTGCTGTGCATAAAGGTCACTTCTTCCATGACTTCCATGCCCTGAGAATTAACTCAAGCCAGCGAGGTCAATCTGATTAGCTTTGGATCCAGGCATAATAATTACAAGCAAACTGTGACCAGCTATACTAGAATGAATCACTAGCTCTCACTGTGGCATGTGTTTCCTCATGAGTTTATGTGATGAAAAGATTTTGTGACTGCTGATAAAGTTTGCATTACTGATTTTGATGCTGACCACTTCAACACCAGCAAAAGCACTATCAGATTTCTCTGCAATACTGATAACTGGCTCCTGTTGGCTCTTTGGAGACATTGGAGGCATTGTAGCTGATGATTTGGTTCTGCAAAGCTGCAGCTAAGAAAAAAGTCCTGCAAGAACTTTTTTCAAAGAGTTGCACTTTTCAATAGCTGCATGAAGTAAAATAACAAGTGTGTAAGATGAAAGTGTTACCTGTTATGGAGCTAAGGAGGGATGTGAAATTAGCATTTTGAGAATTCAAATTGAAAAATCTAGCAAAGAAGTGACTGGTATTCACATGAGACTTGTGAGGGTGATATTCCTGTTGGTTACCAGTGATTTTTCTCTGTTAGGTGTCAGGAAGAAATTTCATTTCCTTTCCAACAGAGTGACTGACTGTGAGGAGACTACATAGAGGTCTATATTTGGGCTTCTGCTCTCTGGCTGGCAGGTCTGAATTGGGCTAGATTTTGAATTGGAATGACTGGCTGCACATCAACAGAAGTACCATGTCCTTTTTCTTTCAAAGGGCTCAAAGACTGCCTGTCCTTGACAAGTTTTTTGAAGTCCATTGCTTGTCTCTTCTGATATTTCTGATTCTCAGGAAGATTTTGCAATTGAAAGGAGCTAAAGCCGTAATCACTCTTCTAGTTCTGCATTAGTTGAGACTGTTTTGTATGGCAGGTTTAGCAAGGTGTCATTCAGCCTCTAATGCAGCCACTATCCTGTTTTGTTTCTCAGAGCTATGCCTGGATATTCCTTTCATCTTCAAAATCATATGTTTATAGGCAGATTGAGTGAGGCAGGGACTGGCTCCTGCAGAGGACTGCAATACAGAATCACAAAATCGTTTAAGTTGACAGGACCTTTTGGAGTAATTTATTCAAAATCTCTGCTAAAAGCAGGACCAACTTATGTTTGATAAGGCTGCTCCAGGCATTTTCTGTTTGAGTATTGTGCATCTCTCTACAGATGGACAGTCGACAGCTTTCCAAATTCTACGGCCTGTTCCAATCTTTGACCATCCTCATTATAGGAAAAAAAGCAAAAAATTCAAAGAAACCAGCCCTGATATCTTACTGTTTTTCATTGCAACTTGTCTTTTGCCCCTCATCCTTTCACAGTGAGCCACTGAGAAAAGTCTGGGCCTGTCTGCTCTATCTCCTTGCATAAGGCAGTGGAATTATTCTCTTCCCACTTGCTCTTAAGACTGGACAAATCCTGTTCTTTCAGCTTCAGCTGGTACGCAAGGTACTCCAGCCACTGACCAGCGTGGTGCCCCTCCACTGGATTCACTCTGCTGTGCCACGGTGTCTTTCATATGCCAGAGCGTCTACAACTGGATACAGTAGTCCAGATGTGGTCTTACATGTTTGGGTCTAGAGAGGAGGAATCATCTCCTTGGAAGCCTTGCCCACCTTTTTTCTAACCTAGGCCAGTGCTAGCTCGTGCTCATCATTTCGAGGGTGCCTTGGTGGCCAGTGTTCAGTTTGCAATCCATCTTGGCTCGGTACTGTTCTTCAAAGCTGATTTATGTCTAGGATACCGATGGCAGCTCCCTTTGCTATCAGCTGCACACTCGCTGGGAGTGTACCCCATCCTGCTGCCCAGGTCATTAATAACATTTTTAATCGGAGCTGGTCCCTGTATCAATCTCGCAGAGATACCACAACCTGCTAGTGACTGTGGAATAATCTTTCTTGCTGCTCTTATCTTCCAGATTCAGACTAAGCTCTGGCTTTCCTAGTTCCAACCTGACATGCTTAAGTAGATGAAAATGGGAGTTGTGCACATAGAGAAAAGCATTAATGACATTTTGTAACCCAAATTCTGAAAAGAAAGCATACTTTTACGAATTAATCTGGAACCTGCTTAGGTTTAGAGCTGTGATACAAAGATCTGGATCTGTTGAGAAGTGGCTACTGAGATATCTGACAGAATAATACGATCTTCATGCATTTTTGGTTTCAAGTAATAATATATTCTCCAAGAACAGATTAAAAATCATAATGATTAAAAATACTTTTTTTTGAAAGTGGTCCCAGAATTCTGTGTAAAGCAAACAATTTATCTGCTGTTTTTCTAAACCTGTGCTCAGTATCTATGCAGGACTTAGCTTTTTTTTTTTAAATTTTTGCCACACAGAACAGTTGAAACTGAGCAGTGGTCCCCTATCTTTAGCTGCACTCAGGCATTCGAAATGTCAGTCCAGGTCAACACAAAAAGCACAAGCATCATTCACTGCCTGCTTTAAAACTATGCCGAGATGAGTAAATTGGAGGAGGGTCGTGCTGAGTAGCGACCCTGGGTCAAACACCGTGCCCCCTCTCTGGCTCCCAGGTCTGGCAGGTTTGCTGGCATGCTACTAATGCCTCTGGAATGCTTTCTGCACACCAGCACAGTGTACTCCATATTAATTCTCGCCGGTGAAGAAAAGCAGTGACTTGTCCAATGGGCTGCTTTTCCCAGCTGTTCTCATCAGCATTGATGCCATGATCAGTCCTTCACCTGTGTTGTGGAGTCCTTAGCTATCAATGGGTCTGAACTCATGGAAATAGGAAAAGTTGTGGTCCCAAAGAAACAAATAAAGAAAATCTCTCTGTCTCATGAACAAGAAGTTGATGTGTGCTGGGGAATAGGACCCGCATTGTCTGTGACACTTCAAGCACAGAGTTCTTTCATCAGCTGGGGTGTTTCCTGTATTTCTTGTTAAGGAAATACAATCCAATTACAAACACTGTAATATTAATATTATCAGTAAACTAAATATGTCAGTTTGCCAATAATAGCGATAAGAATTTATATTAAATCTGCAGGTTTTATTTCACTTAATAAGGTTTTGGCATAGAAGCAGTAATGTCTTTTTGTGAATATATTCATATTTTTCAACCACCAGTTCATCCTCTAAGTGTTTAGTGTTTTATACATGCCAATTTACAGTCTCAGCCCACTTGTCTTTGAGTCAGTTAGGATAAAGAATCTTGCAGTAAAGCGTTTGGAAACTTCTGCAGTGAAAAATTTAAGTAAAATGTATTTCTATTAGAGAATTGGCGCATTAATCTCAAAAAGCACATACAAAACCAATTATTTTCATACAAGATTTAGAAGAATAAGGATGAAATGTATGAATGTAAGGATCAATGTATGCTGGAAAAATTTGAAATTGAGTTCACCAGCCAATTAAAAAGACCTTAATCAGGTCTGACATTTCATTTCCTTATTATCTTGTTACATTCCTCTAAAAAATGAATCGATAGATAAAATACTGTTTTCTCATTCTCAAAAAAAAGCGAAACAGTCTTGTTCATTGTCTTTTCTTTTTAGATACATTAGTGCAGAAGTCTGTTGTCAAAAAAATCAAAATATATTTTCCTACATGAATTAACTGATACACTGTATTTAGCATGTTTTATGTAAACAGTATTAACTGAAGATAAAAATTTCCTTTTTCATTGATCTTATTCATAACTCCCTTAATTACGTTTTTTAAAGTAACTTTCTGTCATTATTGTGTATTTGATGTCTCTTTCAAACTATTTTTTTTTCCTGTTTTAAAATGTATAGATTGAGCTGAAAAGTGGATTATTAAACATATTTTTAAGAACTGGCGTTGTCTTTACCCAAGTGGACCTCTGGCTGGGACTGTCCTATTGTGATGGAAAGTGGAATGAAGTCACCGTGAACAAGGAGGGCTCTGCGATTTCAGCAACTATGAATGAACTGAGAGAGCAGGCACTCGAACCCCGCATTCAGCAGCTGAAAGTAAACTCACCTGTCTACGTAGGGGGAATCCCACCTGAGATTCAGAGTTTTTATAGAGAACTGGGGTTGGAACAAGGTAAGATGGCACCAAGAAGAACATATGTTTTCAAAAACTGGTGTCATGCACCAGGTGGACATTCTGCTGCTGATAGGCTAAATTCGTGACTGTGTAACATGAATTTCTCCTCCTACCTGTTGTGATGCTACCAGTTATCTCTACCCATCTAGCTTTTCTTAGACCTGATCCTTCTGTAACGCTATAAAAATTCTTCCAGTGATACTTGAGGCAATCTGACTGCTAAGGGTGGACCTGGAGTGTAGGAAATGGTAAAGTGAGATGCCCAACCAGATGATCTCAGATCTTCATCCGAGAATGTCAGTTCACAGAAACCTGTTTTACTTGATCAACTTGTGTCACTCACGGATCTGGAATACAAAACCAGTGGGAGACAGTAAACAGCTTAAATCACTGTAATGAATCCGGGTGCTGCCACATGGAAGAACAGCTGAGAGCTTATTAGTCTTTTTTAGGCAATACTGATTCTGATCTAAAAAACTAAGCGAGTATAAATGCCTGAATTTGGATTTTGGCTACAATTGCTGTGATATTTTCCTCATGATAGAAGAAAGGAAGACAATCATATATTTAGCCATCACTGTGACCCTTCTGTTCTGGAACAGGTCAAATTTCTAGGGAAAAGAACAAAGCATTAATTGCATCCTGATACTAATGGCTTCCACAAAAGGATCTACTGTAGGAAACATAGTCAAAAAGTGTCTACTAAACTGGCTCTGTTTGGGTGTGTTTTTTCATTACTTGTGAAACTGTTCATCAGTCATGGGGTATTTTTTCAGCTACTGTGGGCAAGCGTCTATCAGTCAGTAAGTGATTAGTGAGGAATCCAGTAAGTGGCTTTGAATGCATGAACTCACACTGAACGTGCACATTCAAGTGAGCTGTATTGGAGCTCTGTGATTTCACAGCTATAGAATGATGTTTTAAGCATTCTTCCAGCTCTAGGTATCACATACAATATAATCTTCCTTCAGGTTCTGGGAGCATAATATTTATGGCCCAAAAGAGCTGGCCAGTCATACCCTGTCAGTGTTGCCTCGTAGCAGATGGTGTAGCCTCGCGAGTGGATGCATTCGCAACTCCTGCAGCAAAGAGATCTGTGAACAAAGAATCTAGGGCAAAATAGCATCTAAAGTGCATGTCTGAAGTGCATATCAAGGCACATCAATAAACATTCCATTCCCACCAAACCTCCTCAGCACACCAGGAAATAAGATGGTGACTGTGAATTTATGTTTAGAGTGTCTGAAGATAAATATTCTCTTATGTGCTCCTAAATGTGTGTTCAGGTGAGCAAGATTAGGTATTATAGCTTAAAACATACTTCTTTTTAGGACTACAATGATATAGTGGTAAGATAATAAAATATAGAGATCTTCCCATTTATTAAATATTTAGAAAAGGTTTTCTCAATCTATGACTGCTTGGTAGTTAATTTTTTAATAAAGGAATGTTGTTTTGCTCACAGCAAATAAGTGATAAATATTCTCCTCCTGCCTCACCTCCATGTGAGTTGCAACTTTATTTTAAGAAATTTTAGCTGGAGTCCGTGAGCCTTTGCATGACCCATCACATGCCCCCCAAGGAGGTTCAAAAGGAAGCTACCTGGAGGGAATGTTTGTGAAAATTTGTACTATCTTTACTTATTCTGCAACTGCTTGAGAATAGACAGGATTCCTTGGCTGATGTCAGTGAGAAATCTTCAAATAGTGATAAATGTAGCTAAAAATATGCTAAAAAGAATGTATTAAAATAGATTGTACAGTATGCATCTCACTGAAAATCAAACAACTTCATTTTATCTTATGATTAGGATGCCTGGGCAGACTGGGACTAATTCCTTCCCCTGCCACAGACTGAAAAACTGAGCCAGTCACTGTGGAGTAGGAGTTGAGCTTAAATTAGGGTGTATTCATTTTTCCCTGTATTGTTGAGAGAGAAGGTGTTTTAGAGGATGATTCTAAATGGATATCCACCTTCAGTACCCCTTTTTGTATGAACTGTGTATGGACATTAGATTCTCAGTTTGGGTGGCTAAGGACATATACTACTCTGATCTGTCATCTTGCAGTAATAAAGGCAACAAAAGTACATAAAATATAAATAAGATATAAATACTTTAGCTTTCACAAAGCTAAAGAGCAGCACTGATCTGTGAGAGGCGTATTTTTAATTCACAAAGTTAATTCTTACATTAATTGAAGTCTTCAGTTTGTTTACTCTTTACTTTGGTTTTGTGTTAAGCACCAACCACTACTCAGATTTGAGACCCATTTTATATCAATTTATTAATTTTTAGTAAACATAACAGTTTTAACACCTGAATTTTGTAGTTGTGTTGTAACTGCAAGTAACAGATTTAGCGTATTTGTAATTTTTATAGGAATAGTACACACACACATACACAGAAATATATGGATATACAGGAATAAATATAAAATTAAGCTTCTTAAATTTTTTATCATAAACAAGTAGTTTGGGGTTATATTTCTGCAGTATGTTTATAAACAGCATATGAGTTATATCCCTGTTAGACAAAACTGATATGCCTCCACAGGATCTCCTGAAGTTAATTGTAATTTTAATCTAGATATCCTTTTCATTTGAGGAAGTATGTATATTTAACAAAATAGTAGCAAGCAGCAGAAAGCTGATTTTAAAAGTCGGAGAATCACTTTTATGGTAATAACTTCAAAGTGAGAAGTGACAAAAGAGAAAACGGAAAGGTATTTCCTTGTGGGATGGAATTGCTAACAGTGAAAGTGTAGATCCGTAAGGCAGGAATTTACCAGCTTAGTGTCTTGAAAGTGCAGACAGAATGTCATGTTGGAAGTCAACATATTCACATTACAGTTTTTAATGTTGAAAATATAGAATTGAAAGGAACAGAAGTGTTTCTTAATGACTGAAGCTCTTTATGTGGTACTAATCCCTTACTGTTTGCTAGGTTTCGGTGGTTGCATGAAGGATGTTAAATTTACACGAGGTGCTGTCGTTAACTTGGCATCTGTGTCCAGCAGTGCTGTCAGAGTCAATCTGGACGGATGCCTATCAACTGACAGTGCTGTTAACTGCAGGGGAAATGACTCCATCCTTGTGTACCGAGGAAAAGAGCAGAGTGTTTATGAGAGTGCTCTACAACCATTTACAGGTAGCACATTGGTTCCTTAAATAAAATACATCATTTTCATTCCATTCTTTACTAACGTATTACTGAGTGCAGTATTTTTTTTTTGTTAATCTTTTACCTCCTCTATCCCTCTCGATGTCCTTTGAAGAATACCTCTATAGGGTGGTTGCCTTAAATGAAGGAGGATCAGTATCTAGTGAGTGGACCCACGCTCGAACAAGAGAATCAGGTAAATATAATTTTAAGGTTTACTCGTTCTTAATTTTCATAAGCTATTTAATGTCAGGTTGAAGGTGTTCAAGAACTGCCTGGACACAGTCCTGTGCCCTGTGCTCTGGGATGACCCTGCTTGAGCAGGGAGGTTGGACCAGATGACCCACTCTGGTCCCTTCCAACCTGATCCATTCTCCTTCCTTGTGGAGATAATCCAACCACAACAATTTTGATTAATGTACGTTGCATAGTGTTCCCACTTAATGCTTCAAACAGGTACTAAATTAGTCATCAGCTGTAAAGTGTTCAGGCAAGTATTTTCTTCTCATAACTCAAGGTATTTTCCAAATTTGTATTAGATTATGTAATTAAGGACATTAAAAGATTGAACTACATTAACTCAGTAAAAGCAGCCATGTATTTGTGTTCATACATGCACATCTAATATCACATTACTTGAGTAGGCTGGAGTAAGTAAATCTGTATTTTCCTACATATAACAGTGCTACAAAATCAGGTGTAGAGAAGAGTGATGCTGAGATAGCAGGCACAAGCTGTGGAAAATAAGAGGCCGTGTATTGGTGGGGACAAGGTTGTCTTGTGAAAGTTGTTTTTTTTAAACGACCCCCACATGAGTGGGCTGCTCAGTGCTGCTGAATGAGGATTCTTTTAACAAGTAGTCCATAGGTTGTGTGTGAAAATGTGGCAGTATTTACTAGAACAGCAGCATGTGGCTTATGGAGAAGGTTCCAGAGAAGGAACATAATATATTAAAGATCAAATTTTTCATGTCTTATGAAGAAAATTTTAAAAACTTTTCCTCTTCTGCTCAGTGCTTTTGCAAATTTTATCAAGCCAGTAAGCTTTTGAAGATTTACAGTGTTGTGTTTTTATTTAACTAACTTGCCCTCTTCTTGAAATTGAAGCCCAATTGCATTCCATCAGTGCAGAACATTCTTTTAATGTAAGTTGTCCAGTGTATCACCTTAAAAAATCATGTGATGCATGCATACATATTGGACTTGCAGATGCCTTCTTATACAACCCATACTTTGTGTGCCACCCAGAAGGGAGAAAATATATGCATATTTTCATGTCAACTGTCTGACAACTCTAAGGTTTGCCACAAATTTGCTTGCAAGCTGACCACAGCACTGAGCAGCCCGTGTTCCCTCGGGTTGGACAATAATTGCTCTATTTAATTATTTTTGAGTTGGTTTTGTTATATCCCTTATGAGAAGACCATCTGCTGTACGGTACCTTACCTCGCCCTGTGATACACTTCATAACTAATGAAATCAATATATTGCTGTAGTAATAGAAGCTTTCTCAGAGTATCCCATTCTTTACAGAAGAATCACGACTTCCAGGTATTTTTGTACTTTCCATGCTGGTACCCTTCTTATAAAAAACAAGGCTGCATTCATATTTAATGAAACTAAACAGTAAAATTACCAAAAATGGGTTATTTGATGGTGAGAAAAGCGAATGATCATCAGCAGGACTAGGGAGTCCACATGCATCTACAGCAAACTCATCATCCATCATCCTGCCATAGTGTTCCTTGGGTCTTTCCTCTGCATCCCTTGTGCAGTCATCTGTGATGAAGCTGTTACTGACCAGACCTTTACTTGGCATAGTAATATCCAAGAAATAGTTAAAGGTTATTGGGAATGGGATTATTTCTTTTTATTAGCAACTCTATGCATATACCATCTTTGTTTTCCAGTTCTTTAAAACATTTGCATTTTCCTTTTTCTTTTTAATCGTTTTTCCTTTAGTAATATGGAATGATCAGAAGCAAAGGATTTTGCAAAAAGGCCTTAAAAATCTCTGCTTTGCCTCAAGGAATGTGCACAGCATTGTGGAAACAGGAAAATAAATGGAAGAGCTTTAATTTTTTCAAGGACTTCTGCAAAAGAGAATGCAGATTTTTAGAAGTGTTTCACAGTTGTGACATTCTGTGGCTTAGATATCCAGCTGATAAATATCAAACTCTTCTCTGTTGCAGTACTGCCTTGCTTCATTCAGTTGTATTATTGTAATGCCTGTGCTTGTTAGCTACATACAATCCACCTCCTCTCTTTGTGAGTGATGCTTAAATATGTTTGATACATGAAATGTTTTTGGAAAATTGCAACAAGACAAGAAGGAATGTTATGTAGATGGAGTTTTGATGGTTTTGAAATATAGCTTAAACTGAATAGCTCAAGATGTGCAGTCATATTAAATCAATGCTGAAAAGTTACAACTCTAATAAATTGTATTTATGCTAATGGTTGAGTCTGATTTACTGCAGCCATTAAAAGTGAAGAATAGGGGCAATAGTCTCCTTAGAACTGCCATTTTCTCTATTTTCTATTTTATCCTTCTACAGTTCCACAAAATGTGCCAACTCCCTCAAGAGTTCACAGTATAAATGGTTACAGCATTGAGGTCACCTGGGACAAACCAGCTGGGGTCATAGGTGTAATTGAGAAGTACATTTTGAAAGCATATGAAGCGGATGGTCCCACTGTACCCATCACCAGTGCTGAGCTTGCTGACGCTGGTATGCTTACAGGTAAATGTTAAGTACCATTTTTTAGGCATATCTAGTAACACAGGATGCTTATCCCTCCTTTTGTCGATCTATAAAATACTGCTTGTCTGTTTTTGTGTATACACAGCATAGATAACGTGTGGAAGGGTAATTATTTGTGTCAGCGTCCTCGTAATGTTGTACTGATTTCGAAGAACAATAGAAATTAAGATACAGCACAAATACTAAAAAGCGATTTCCAAACTATTTATGATCTGGGGGAGAAATGTGTTTTCTGTTTGCTTGTTTTTGCTTAGTATACATGATTTTTTTTTTTTTTCTCCTTCCCTATTGTTCCTTCCAGTTCACCTAAATTAACTCTGAATGTGGGTACCATATGATACTGTTTGACCTGATGTATGAAAGCACTTGATGTAGTTACCTAATTTTGATTATACAAACCTAACTGATTTCAGTGGGAACTAGCATACATTTGTGTTAATCAGGTTCTGTGGTGGATGACACTGGGATGTGGAGGTAGGTTATTATGGAATGAAGAAATTCGTGGCTTTGAGTTTATGGGGTTAGAATGTTATAGAGAAAATTTTGGATATATCTTCCTGCCAGGATAGCATGGCTCTGGCTTTCTGCTCTCTATGAACCAACTGCCTTTCCTGGCTGCTACAAAGTTCCCTGGGAAGGAAGAACATTACAGACAAGAATCTGGATTATGTTATGTGATGACTAAATGGGGCAATAGTGCAGACCAATAGATTCATTTTTATGATCTCTAACATCAATTCTATAATTCATAGCAATTCAAAAAGTGGTAATGACGCAATGCTCTAAGCTGGTGCTTTGGTTTGGCTCAGGTTTGGGCAGTACAACAGTCTTGGAAAGTATGTTAACCCTCAGGCAGTGTGTTATTTCCTGAAGCCCAGGTAATAGTTTTTACATAAGTATATATGGTTTATGTTGTTTCTCTGCCATAACCTATGTATACATTTTCAAGGGAAAAAACTGCACATATTTTATTTTCTCTGGTTTGAAATATCTTGACTATTTGTGAGTAGTGAACTTACCAGAACTGCATAGGCTTTCTATCCTTACTGTCATTTCTTTAATGACCTTGTTGATTTCCAGATTCTTTATCTATGCTACAAGACAACATGGATTATACTGGTAGAAATTAAAGACCGTAGTAGAGGCGTATGGATTAGGTACCTTACTCACAGCTGATGGTCAGAACCAAAATGTTGTTTAACTTGGTTGGCATTGTGCCATGGTTGTGTGTCAAGGTTATGAAAATGTCTGCACCAGGCTGGACAGATAAGAGGTTATCTGCCTGCAGCTTATGGGAGGTAGAAGAAGCAACAGATCTTTACATTAAATGGAGACAGAATATGGATCCTGGTTCCTCAGCCTATTACAACAGATAGAATCATAGAATCATCAAGGTTGAAAGAGACCTTTAATATTATCAAGGCCCACCATCAACCCAACACCACCTCTGTAACCTCTAAACCACTAAATCACGTCACCTACCACCAGATCCAGATGTCTCTTGAGCACTTTCAGGGATGGTGATTCCACCACCTCCCGGGGCAGCCCATTCCAACGTCTGACCACCCTAACAGTGAAATTTTTTTCTGATATCTAATCTGAATCTCCCCTGTATCAGTTTGAGGCCCTTTCCTCTTGTCCTCTTACTGTAGGCACAGAAGAAGAGACCGTCCTGCATCTCACTACAACCTCCTGTCAGGGTGTTGTAGAGAGCTGTTAAACAATGGGAAATAAAATAATGGAATCATAGAATACCATGCTGGAAGAGAGCTCAAGGATCATGTGATCCACTCTTGGCAAAAGCACAGTCTAGACAAGATGGCCCAGCACCCTTTCCAGCTGAATCTTAAAGTGTCCAGAGCTGGGGAATCCCCCATGTCTTGGGAACATTATTCCAGTGGCTGATTATCTTCTCATTGTGAAATTTTTTGTCTTGTGTCAAACTGTAGTCTCCCCAGGAGTAACTTGGCTTTTCCATGTGACTCCTTGTAAAAAGGGAGACTCCATCTTCCTTGTAGCCACTCTTCAAACACTGGAACATTGTGATAAGATCTTTACTGATCATTCTTTTCTCAAGGCTGAACAAGCGCAGTTGTCTCAGTCTTTCCTCATGTGACAGGCTACCCAATCCTTTGAATCATCTTTGTGGCTCTTCTCTGGACTCTCTCCAGCCTGTCCACAACTTTTTGCACTGCAGGGACCAAAACTGAACACGGTATTCCAGGTGTGGCCTGACAAGCACTGAGTGGAGTGGAATAATGACTTCTTTATCTCTGCTGGAGATGTCCATGTTGATGCAACCCAGCATCCCATTGGCTTTATTTGCCACAGCAGCACACTGTCCACTCATATGACCCAAAGAACTTAAGAGTGGCTGCATTCAAATATTGATCTGTGTGACTGTGTCAGATTATGACCCTGAGATGACCTCAGTTGGTTGGAGCATGGTGCTAATAACACCAGTGTTGTGGGATCAATCCCTGTGCAGGCCATTCACTTAAGAGTTGGACTCCATGGTTCTTATGGGTTCCTTCCAACACAAAATAGTTTGATTATCCAAATGCTCAGGAAGAAAATGTAAGAAATATGCTAAGCATAGAATGAGTCTTCCTGTTAGTACAAATTCAGCTGATTAATTGTGGAATTCTTCAGCTGAAATCTGCATCAGGACCATCCCGCTTAGTGGTCTATGGTAGAATTGTCTTTATTTTTTAATCCATTTATTCTTTCTGTTTCTGTAACTCTACTGTGGGAGTAATTGTTCCAGGTCAGTTTTGTGTGTGTGTAGGAAGTGCTTCCTCTTGTTATTTATAACTCCTGCCCAATAGTTTAGTTATGTATTTTTCAGTTTTGGCATTGTATGAAATATATAATTCACGTCCTCATGGTGAGGTCAGAGCTGAGACAAGTGTAAATTAAATCACTGGTCTTGAAGTCATTTTCCTTTAGTCTGTTGATTTCAGTGAAGCCTACACTGGTGGGCAAGTCAGTGGACACTGAGAACTAGTTACTCACAAACTCCCAGGAGAAAGTGTATCTTTCCCTGATGAATCATCATTCCGGGTTAACCAAAAGTTAACATAAACACAGAACCTCACAGAAGAATCTGTCTTTGCTTACTTTTAAGTTTGGGAACAAAAATTTTTGCTTGCTTTCTCTGTAATTTCAGGGACATTTATTTAGAAATTCTTTTGTTGCATTCCATGAGAAAATGCTACAGTTACTCAAGCAGCCAGGCTTGCTAATGCAACAGCAGAAAGGCACCACAGCTCTCTGTGGGATCACTGATGAAGAAACTACGGTATTTTTCCTCACCCTCCTTCAAATTTTCATTCCCCGTCAAGCCTAGGCACTGCTTAATCTGCTGCTTGCAAATGTATCTAAGGGCACTGACAACCTGTTTTGTCTTATTTTTTTTCCTTGTAGCTTTTTAGGCCCATCTGTTGTGTTTTGGTTTATACTTACACTGTAAATTCTTTTGAACAATTACAAGAGGGTCCTGAATCATAACTGGAGCACAGTAGCAAACATTTTTAAGAGCATTTCCCATTTCTCAGAAGGCTGTACTGTGTGTGTCAAATTCAGAAGAACCTCTTGTACCCTTGTCAAAAAGAAGAAAAGCTGAGCTAAATATTAAAAGTAAAATAGGTCTTTAAATGACCATAATCCCACAGTCTCAAATGCCTATTTCTGTCTCCTCAGAAACCAAAATCCTTCAAAATCTGACCCTTGTAATCTTCCAAAATGTCAAACTGTTTTTTCATTTTCATCCAAGAAAGGAATATTCATCAGATTTAAATCCTTAAAATGAGGTTCTGACTGTTGAACCAGGAGTTTATTGGATAAGGTGATATATTTCAACATAGTGTTCAGTATCTGTATTCTAGGATGAGAGTACAGAGTGTAAATTTTTGGGATTCAGAAAGTACCATGCTTGCCCATCTTGCCTTCAGAGAAGCATGTAATAACATTGATACACTTTGGATGCAGCTGGTCACACTCACAGAGTAATAAAGGAAGTACAGAGCCACCACATGAAAAGAATTTTTTTCATAAAGGCTGGATTGCTTTTTTCTGCATTCCAGTGCATTCCACATGCTGACATCAAAACTAGGAATATAAATTAGAATCAGTATTTAAACAAATGGAAGAAGCTTTAGAACACACTCTTTCAGTGTGGTTTGTGATCAGCTTTTGCTTCTATTTTCCTTTGGAATCCAGAATATCACAGGATCATTTGGGTTGGAAGGATTATCTAGTCTATTCCCCCAGCTCAAGTAAGGTCGACTGAAGCAGGTTTCCCTGAACACGTCCAGTTGAGTTTTAAATATCTCCACATATGGAGATACTTCTCTATAAGAAGCCTATTCCGGGTTTGTCCACCCTCATAGGAAAATGTGATTTCCTGTGTTTAGTTGGAATTTAATTTTCTCCCCAGGGAAGTGGTCACACCACCAAGCCTGCCAGAGTTCAAGAAGCGTTTTGGCTCTCAGACACATGGTGTTATTCTTGGGGTTGTCCTGTGCAGAGTTAGGTCTTGTACTCAATGATCACAGAATTATTTAGGCTGGAAAAGACCTCTAAGATCATCATGACCCATGATCCTTGTGGGTCCCTTCCAACTCAGGATATTCTCTGATGCTGTGATTCATGTATTTCAGTTTGCATCCATTGACTCTTGTCCTGTCACTGGGCTCTACTTAGAATAGTCTGGCTGCTGCTTTGTTCCCTCCCATAAGGTATTTATACATTTTGATAGATCACGCTGAGCCTTGTCTTTCCTGAGATGATCAGTCCCAGCTCTCCCACCCTCTCTCAGAAGAGATGTGCTCCAGTCCTTTTACCATCTTAGTGGCCCTTCTGTATCATCCACAGGCTTGCTGAGGGTGTACACTTCCCCCAACATCAAAGTCATTGATGAAGATGTTTAACAGTATCAGCCCCCTGGGATACACCCCAGCTGTCTTGCCTCTAACTGTGTTTTGTGCCACTGATCACAATCCTCTGACGCTTCTCTTGTCAAGCACATACAAAACCCCCATTTTATAATTCAGATTTCTCTCACTGTAGAATTCAGATTGACCAGCCTCTGATGGGCTCTAGTGATACCTACAAATAATAATGAAATAAAATGTGCTGCAAAAGAAGTCACATGCAATTGGTATTTATTCCTCTTACGGATTTGTCTTTAAAGTTTGCATGATTTTGCAGTTCATCCCACCTCTGTCATTGCTGCAATAGCTGAGGGCTGATGTTGTGGCTGCACATGTCGTAATGAGAAAATTGTGGTCAACAGCTGCCATTCCCTCCGTTCCGTGACACGTGTTTGTAATTACCTTTCACCTTTTAGTCTTTTATGCTCGGCAGATGAATATCTCAGGAAAAGTTAATTTAATGATTTAATATGGTTAGCCAAAGTGTCTGAGCTGTGCTGTGGTTTTGAAAGCTCTCTAGCTGGAGAGTCTGTCAGGAGAGGAGTTGGGGCCACCTGCCAGCTCAGCCAGGGCTGGACAGTGGGGCCATAGTGCTGGAGGAAGCTCGCTGCCAGCCTGGCAAAGGCCCATGCTCTGGCAAATGCTGTCAGCTGAGAGATTGTCCCTCTCAGGGAGAGCTCTGCTAGCCCCCTGCCTGAGCAGCCTGCAGCTTTGGGACCGGCCTCTGCACCCTGAGTGCTGCCTCTGACGGGGTTCACGGGTCACCGTCTGAAATGGTTATTAGAAAATACTGTTTCTCTCAGGCTTATTTTGTCTGTGTGGGATGAAATAAGCAATTTACCACCAATGGGGAGTTTGCTGCGTGAAGCTGTTGGTGAATTGCTTGGGCAATACTCTCATGCACTCGAATTGACTTGAAAGCCCTTGGTTTGCACAAATATTTTACACTCAAAACATTCCTATACTGCAGTTAATGAGATTTTTTAAAATTTATAGAAAAGGATTATTGCAAACCAACTAACATAAATGTGTGTAGGGCCAAAGCACTAAGAGGACTCCCAGATCCCTGCTCCAAGCTGAGACAAATTTCTTAAGTTCTAAAACTTCTTGTGTAGATAAGAATGTTTGACTGGGGCAGCTACTGCAACAAGGGGTAGCTGATAAACCTGTCTACACCCATTAGGTTTCTGTGAGTTGTCAGGGGATGCTTGAGCTCCTAATGACTCTAAGTCAGAGTGGCAGAATGTAGGTTCCCTTCTCCTTTCATTTAGCTGGCTTTAGCAGACTAGTGTCATAGTTTTCAATATTTGAATTTTAAAACAAAAATTATATTAATATTCTACATTATTAAGATTCAAACTTGATTGAGTTTAGACCTAAATGAATCTTGTTTACAGTCCAATGCTGTTGTATAAATTTATTCATACAAAATGTAAATTGATTAAATAAACTTGAGCATTTTATCCAAATTACATCAACTCTTAGATACATACCAATACTTTTATTAATAAAAATAAGTTAATTCCTTAATGTTTTTTCAGGCTAGAAAGGATTATTATGTTTTTATAGACAAATTTTAAATAAAAAATCTGCAAAAAAGTAAACAGTACTTCTTTGTCTCTCTGAAAACTTTTACAAGTAATAACACCACAGAAAATAAGCAATGATGAAGTTGTTTGGAATGACCGAGGGTAATGTAGTGATAAGTATTACAAAACCAATACTCGATGTGGTTAATTAAGTCTTGGTGCAAAATTAAACTGTTGGGTTAAGGTTTTCTGCAAACTGAACCAGCTAGAGAGTTGTCTGTGTTATGGGGAATGTTGTGGGTTTCCTTGAACCACTGCAACCTGAATCGCATCTTCAAAGCCGTGCATGTAGGAGCTTGTGTACGGTTTGTTATGAAATATTTCTGTGAGGGGAGAAAAGGATCTTTCAAGCCACCTAAATGCAATAACTAAAGTAAAACTTTCATTTGTTCTTATAAGCCAAAGAGTTGGAACAGGTGCCCTCGTGTTGAGCAGTTCTTCATTTTATGGCTCATACTATACTTAGTCGGAAGATGCTTTCAAAATGCAGATGTATGCGACAGATTGATGTGCACAGGCTTTCGGCTCAGAAATGCATATGTGGAAGACACATGTACTTAAACAGTTTTTGCTACAATCTGTCAAAAACAAAGTCAGTTGAGGACTTCCTTTTCTGATCAGTGGACTGTGATTAAGTGTACTGTGGCAATGATGCATCTCGACACACAAGTGACTTTGTTGGACAGATGCTGTATGACTTTGGGCATTCAAGTTAGCTCAATAGTCTGGGTTTGGGGAAGGGAGATTTGGTAATTTTTGGTTTTAAAGCTTAGACAAGAATTAAGTTAAATCTAAAGGTCAAGTGTTGTTTCAATTGCAGTAGGTGCATTTCAAAATAGGTCCTCATGAAATAGCATGTTAGGGAGGAAACAATGAAAAAATCCGGCAAAGAAAAGTCCCTATCGCAAAACCAACCTCAGCTTGTGAAACAAATGGAATTTGTGTGGTAAGCTCTGTTCAGAACGTTAGCATTCAGCAGCAGAGTTTTAAGGCTGCATATGAAAAGTAATAATGGTTAATTATTAAATTTAGCTAAGTTTACTTGTTCAAAAAAAAAAGGGTTGAACTAGCCTTGCAAAATAGCCCTCTTCCACCATCTTAGCTGAGTTCCGTTTTTATCGAAGTGAGGAAAGGAATTTTTGTGTTACATCTGTAAGATTAAATAGCTTTCTTTGGGTGAGTTGTGCATGTGGGTGAATGGTTTAGTTTTTATGGGAAGGCTCCATCAGTAAATATATTTAAAATACCTCACCTCGATTTATTTTCGTATAACCAATCCATTCTGCAGAGTAAAAGGTCTTTAAGCTGCCATAAGCAAGTGTGTTTTTTCATGTCTGAAGACCTGGTGGAGTCTTGAAACAACTTCATGAAACAGTAGGATGACAGATTTCAAGAGTGCAAGAGTGAAGCAGCTGCTTTCATAAAACTCTTTCAACTGGATGAGAAAATTGCTATAATACTGTAATTGCCTTTGAATCTATTTTTCAGTTTTTGCGAACAGAATATTAGCCCTCATACTGTAGTGGTAAGCCATTTTTTTTTTTAAAATTTTATTTTTTATTTTTTAATTTGTTGATGAGAAGTACTAGTTTTCCACTCAAAATCTGCCAGAATGCTGTGGAATATGACTGTGTTGCCTAAATGTATTAGACCGCCCTCTGTGAGGTACTGAACAAAAGAAATGTCTGCTTTATGGAGAAGTGAAGGGAAAAAAGCTGGATATGTAATCTTCTTATGTACTGTATCCATTAGAACGATGAATGGAGTGGACATAAAGATGCAACTAACTCTGAATAGTCCACACACCCATTTTACCTTAAATTCTTTGCTGACCCCTTTGCTATTGCCCATGTCCATGTTGTTATCCCTTCGCTGCTGGAATGAACCTGGCGTTTTCTCTCTTGCACAACTCTAAACCTTGACTTTCAATATTGCAAATAATTAAAGACCATTTAAATAAAAGTATAGAGAATTAAATACTAGTTTGGCATATAAAGTGGGCTTAATGTTCTAGGTGTGATTCCAGATCACTCTTTTAGACTGTTAACTTTACATTCATATTTAACAAATGACATTATTCAGTTTCATGGGGTCACTGTGTCAAAATGTCTGTGTTAGAACTTTAATTTATTTCCAAAGGTTCTTTGGGCAGATAGGAGTGGTGTGTTAAAATGATTTAGCATCTCCACTTCCCCATGTGGATTTTAAGGCTTCAAATGTAGTCTGTGATGTAAATTTTGAGTCTAGGTGGATTCAGCTGCTCTGTAGTGGCAGACCGAATGCGTAGGACTCATACCCCAAATGGGTGAGGCTGACCCTCTTCTTAAATATTGATGATGTCTCTAATCCTATCTCCTGATCAAAGTGACAATTTCCACCTCTTTCCTGTTAGCATTAATTGAATACATGCAAGTGTGGCCAAATTTTGCTTTGTTAGCATCCCATCTTGGAAAACCTGATGGATTCTTATCACATCAGCAATTACTGGGTATAGACAGGAGATGCCAGTCTGAGAGTGTGATAATTGAGGAGTTAGGGAAAGTTTTTTTAAAGCTGTCAGCCAACTTCATTGGATCATAGGCTATTTTTTACTTCAAAATTTATTTTGCTGTTCTTTAAATTAATTCACATGTATCAGTGATGATCTTTGCTGTGGGACTGCTGACTTTGTATTTCAACGTAGTCAGGTGCTGAGTGTAAATTTCACTGACTGACTGAAAGTGCAGAGGAAATGAGTGGGTAATGAGAGCAGAGCAGCCAGTTCTTTAATTGAATTAAAAGCCGGGTGACACCAATGCAGACACCTGTCCAATTACAGACAGGCCAAGGTGTTTACCATTGCTGTACAAGCGATTTGAAGATGACAGAAATCTTTCCGCCCACAGATTAACATAATGAAGGAGAACAGATTACAGTGGATGCTGGCCAAACAGATAGGATGGCAGCTGAGAAAAAAGTAGTTTGCTGAAGTATGTAAATAAAATCTGTGCACTTTCTATTGCCTACCTATGCACATCTGTTTCTTTGTTGAAAAAAAAATAGTGCAAGAATACACGTGAAGGGAAAACATTAATAAGGGCATGAAAAAATTATTTTTTAAGTTGCTGCCTTTGCTGAATGCATTTTTTAATATAAACCTCCTGTAGCAAAAGGGTTTATTTGGTTGCTTTTTTTTTAAATGCAAATTCTCTCAGCCTTTCACAAACTTACCTATGCAATGAGAAGTCTGTTGTGCTACAGGTGCTTCATATAAAACCTTCCTACTTTTTCCAAAGTAAACCAAACAGCCCAATCCAAACCTTCTACACGTCCTGACATCTTTTCGCGTATGTCTGACATTCTCCAGCTCTCAGTGCCTGAAACCGTTGGTAACCCTACAGAATGTCTTCCATGAGGAAATGCAAGGAGCATTAATTCACTGCTTCATAAGAAATAAATGCTACAAGTGCTAAATGTACAAATCAAACTAAATGGCTTCCTAAAGCACAGCGGAGTGAATAGAGATGGCATATATACAATGCCATGCTCCTCTTGACCAGGAGCTTGCAAATGTCACACTTAGAGGATTTGGTTCCTGCTTGTGTTTATTTGTGGAGGTAGTTCCCAAAGCACCTTTTATAGTTTCCTATGTTTAACCTTCTATGATCTGGAAATAAGTGGAAATACTGTCTTGTGCAAAAAAGATGGTGTTTCGACTAATGGAATTTCTGTAATGAAGAATTTAGTGTAGATTCCAATGCCTCCAATACTTTACAGGCATAGTAATGCCTGAAGGGGGGCATACAAGAAAGCTGAAAAGAGACTTCTTACAAGGGAGTGTAGTGAAAGGACAAGGGGTAATGGCTTTAATCGGAAAGAGGTTGGGTTTAGATTAGATATTGGGAAGAAGTTTTCTGCTGTGGGCATGGTGAGGCACTGGCACAGGTTGCCCAGAGAAGCTGTAGATGCCCCATCCCTGGAAGTGTTCAAGGCCAGGCTGAATGGGACTTTGAGCAACCTGCTCTAGTGGAAAGTGTCCCTTTCCATGGCGGGAGGGTTGGAACCAGATGATCTTTATGGTCCCTTTCAACCCAGACCATTTTATGAAAACATTATTTCCTATTTTCTGTCTTTTTGATGGCTCTTAAAAATATTTTCTTTCCATCACAGGAAGATTACAGGAGCATTTCTTTGGTAGTGACCGACACAGCATTCTTTTTCTTTCCTGCCACACTTATATTGGATGTCAGTACAGCTCTCCACTGTTAACTGGGGATTTGCAAAATCCAAACTATAACCAGAGCAAGCAGATGCTGGTCAACTGGTTTTAATTTAACACCACTCTGAAGTAAAAGTGATTACTTCTGACTATCTCTCCCTTTGTATGAGTAGAAGTGGACACCAGAGAATTCAAATAGTAAGATCATTGCTATGCCAACCTTTGAAGTTTTTTGATTGATTGCAAGAAAAGGCATAAATGCTACTAATTCAGTGAAAGCTAATCTCATATTTCCCGTGTGAACACACCTATTAATTAACCATATAAATATGTACAGACTGATGGTTCTACTCAGAAAATATGTTTGTGCTGTACCTGTTAATTTCCAACATCAAGTTCACTTTGCCCTTTTTGTGATTATAAGGGACTTATGGGGGAAAATTTTTTTTTTAATTAAATGCAGTTATGTTGCGTTCTGTTAGAGTAGTAACCCAATAACCAGTGAAGAGCAATAATAAGGGCTAATTTTGTCTACCTGTTTGTGTACATGTAAGGCTGGGGGGATTTTCAGACTTCTTGTACTGTGGGACAATTGGCCAGAAATGTTAGTTCTTTGACGTGCCATTTTTTTTTAACCTGATTTGCAAACCCCCAGTGTTGGATAGCTTTGAAATAATGTATTTTGCTATAAATTTTATTTTTTTTAATGAAACACCACATCGATTTTGCTAGAGCTGTGACAGTCGAGGTGAGAACATGGTTTGAAATAAAACTTGGCATGAATTGGCCTTCTTTTAATTACTTCTGTATTTAAATTCTATATTACTTTATTGTTGGACCTACTTTGAAACGGGAACTGCTGATGTTTCTAAAAATTACTCTGAACTAAATTTTCCCCCTTGTAATCTTTCTGTATGTCATAGTTCAAAATGTTGCAAAACTTCCTGAAGTGCTAAGCAGTGATTTGTTGTATTTATTATAACAAGGAGCTTATTGATACGTGAGAATTTAGTAACTTTTCTTCACTAACATAAGCAGGACCTGAAATAGAATAAGGCTCCAGATCTTTTCTTCTTGTAGACCCTTGGGTACTGTCACCTGGATTATGTTACTGTAGTAGAATACCAAATGTATTGTCTATATGCTGCTACTGAATGGAAGACAAGTGGGACATTTCATAAAAAAAGAGATTTCAGTTTATGGATGAATAGGGACATCGTTGGAGAGGAGACATTAAAATAACTTGGAGACAATGAAAATTCCTTGAAAAACAAAATAAGTAACTGAAAAGACTTTGAGACACGGATTAAGAAAAAAATTCCTTCGTTGTCACTGTTACATTAAAATATACACCTCAGTTTTGAAGTGATATCTATTTCAGTGAGCATAACTAAAGAAACCCAGGTGCATCTTTAGTACTAAAAATGGAATAAAATATAATTTGCTCTTAAATTATTTTGTAGCATTTAAGTCATGGATAATAGGAATGAAACCTTAAATAATTTTTCTTTTCCACCTGTAACAGTGGGAACCTGTAGCAGAAAAGTTTATTTTGCCTGTGCGTGTGTCTGCATGTAATCAGCCTGTACACCCTACATGCATAACACCTTGCTTTCTTGTGTTGCAGGCATATTGACGGGCTTGCATCCCTTCACAAACTATAGTGTAACCCTAACTGCTTGCACTTTGGCTGGCTGTACTGAGAGCTTGCATGCATTGAACATCTCCACTCCACAAGAAGGTAAAGTAATTTCAAAGGTCTTGACTTCCACATTTCAGTCATGAATAATAAAACAGGAGAAGAGCTAAACGCTGCAAAGCCATTTGCTGGAAAACCCCAACCTAATTTGATGACAAAGTGCATTGCCAGACCATAATTGCTCCATTTTTTGGGGGGTGCGAAAATGAATCAAACTCCATACCCTTTAATGACATGCATCTTTAATAGCTGTAATGCAGATTAATGGGCTTTTTAATTGCTGTTACATTGTTCATGCAAGAGCCTTGTCATTAATATGAAGCATCTGAAAGATTAATGAAAGCTTCCTCATTTTACTATGGCTCAGAAGTAAATCTAGAGACAGTCTGACTAAAAAGAATTGATTGTATGGCACAGTATGAAATTGAGAATCAAACGGTTGATTTCCATGGTTTCTTTTAACCACTAAACACCAGCAATAGGCAACAATTACTTCAGTGTCATGAAACTGCCAAATGCCAATTGAGTTATTTATTAATTGCTGTTCAGATTTTCCCTTTTTTTTTTTCTAAACACTTTTAAATGTTGTTGTGCTCAAACTTAAAGGTTGTGAATGTAAATTAATGCTTCCTATGCTTACATTAAAAACTAGGGCATAAAGAAAGGAAAAAATGCATTCACTTCTGACTTTAGAGTCTAGGCTGTTACTAGAACAAAGGCCCCAAAAATATCAGTGACATATCTAACTTCATTCTCAATTAAACATAAAGTTCACATCTCCTGGCTCTGTCATCCTAAAGCCATATTAATCCCGTTAAAATAATCAGTTACTCCAAATCTACACCAGTGGAATAATGAAGACTTTGGCTTGTATTTATTGGACAGTAGTTAATCTTCCATGATGCAAAGTAGTTTTCAAAATTCCCTCCCTCACACAGTTCTTTGTTTTATCTTCTCATGTAAACTAGGTTGTAATACAGTACCAATAAAGAAAATAAAATTTTGGCATGAAGTCGTGTGAATTATAGCCATAATAATTAAAAGGATGCTGAAGTGTTGAACAGCTGCCAAAGCAGGTTGTTGTGCAAGGTGTTGTCTTGATGAGGACGGTGCTGAAGACTGCAGTCTAACATTGCTAGAACAGAGTTTTGGCGTGACCATGTAAGGAGCTGCCAGCAGCACCAATCATATCAAAATCCAGTTATTGCCTCTTGGGTGTTCAAGATAAACTGTCTGAGATTGTCTGCTGGCATTCTCCATGAAAGGGTGCAGCCTCTGGCAGCCAAATAGTTAATGGACCCTGTGATATAAATGTGAAGCACATTATTTCAATATTTGTGTATTTCTTTCTGCTGTGACATAGTAATTAAAAATAAATTGTTTATGTCCTATTTTTTTAGCTTAGTGAATAAAGCAGAAATCCTTACCTGTCATAATGGAATGGTTTAGGCAAGAGTAGATTTTTATTTTTTTTTCCCAGAGATTGAATAAAGCCATGGGGAACATGTGTTTTATCCCTCAGAAGAATTGAACAAAAAGTCAATGTGTAGAATTTCTATTTTTGGACGCTCTTGTTGCATGCTCTTAGTAACAATAAATTGGTGATACAGAAGACAGACACCATATCACACCCTCCAGCTATCCCTGTTTCCCTATTGAAACATTCATTACTTTATATTGTTTTCACATTGCCAGGCACTGCTAGTTATTGTTTTAAATTGCTAGCACAGAGCTTGTAAATTACAAGATATTTCTCCCAGACTAAGGCCTCAGCTCTGCTCCCCCTGCGATATTCGCTGGGATTCCTTGTGCTTCTAATGTATAGCTCATTGGAACAGTGAAAGAGCTCAACTCTTAAATTATTATCCATTGCCAACTTCCAGTATATTGTATACATAAAATCTACATTAAACAAACATTACTAAGTGTATTGAGTTATGAAAAGTTTGAAATACGAGGTAGTGCCTAAGAGCACATCACCTGCATTGGTGATTAGAATAATTGCTTTGTAGTTAGGAATAAAAACCATGAAAGAAGAGAAAATAATTTGTGTTAAAAAAAGGACTGCACTAAAATCCTGTACCCCTCAGCTTGATCAGTATTATCAAGCTGGAAAGATAAAATTATAGAAGCATAATTATTCTCCTAAAAGCAAAGAGTATATTGCCATCTTTCATAGAAGTTTCTGTTTGGCTAGAAATCCTCACATAATATAGGAGACGTCTTGAAATTCTAGTACGTTGCAGATATAAAATCTTTTCTGAAATTTCAGCTTTACCAAAAATCATTCTGGTAGTAGCTTCTCATTGAAATTCTTTATTATTTGTGGAAAGACAGTGTAGTATAACATTATACATTTTTTCACCAGCCCCTGAAGATGTGCAATCACCCACAGCAATATCCTTTCCCACGTTCCTGCTGATGAGTTGGAGTCCACCCAAAACACCGAATGGCATTATTACACAATATACTTTATATATGAATGGGATACCAATTTACTCTGGAAATGGAACTAAGTATGTTGTAAAAGGTGAGTTCTCTGCTAGGTAGCATGTCAGGTGGGTATCTCATTGTTGCTATGAATAATTGTATGATTGACTCCTTCTTATTTCAGAGGAAAGAAAAATAATTCTAAAATTGGCTGGATGCACTTTAAACCCTGATGGGTTTAATATTTTGAAACATCTTACTTTTTGTTTGGACTCGTAAAAATTAACACATGAATGTTGTAGCTAAATCTTGTGCCTCTTTCACAGGATGAGTCATCTTTTTAATGCTTTTATAACATTTTGATCTCATACCATCCAGCTCTCAAAGCAAGGAAACTGCAAACTGTTGAAGACATTATGTACAGGTTTAATAGTTTTTCTTACTGCCTTCCTTGAATATTCTTAATTAGAGAGATACCACATACCTGAATAGCCTCTGTTTAATTAATTAAAGTATAAACTAATAATCTTTTTCCTTCTGATAATAGTTGTGCCATGTGCCAATAGCCAAATTATATCAGTACTCTTAAACTATTACACTAGAGTTAACTGCCTGTTATTTGGCAATACAGTCAAGCATGGTAATCTGACTTTCTATTTTAATGTAATTGGTGTAGTTTTATGAATTATCCAAATTACTTGCTCAGACATTGTGCAAAGAACAACAACAAAAGCAATAATAAAACAAAACAACAACAACAACAACAA